>OZ020573.1:16617658-16740416 GCA_963971525.1 Cephus spinipes | reverse complement strand
CGACCGAGTCTCTTGATTCTTGGTGATCCTGTCAGCCCAATTGTAATCCATATGCGCCAGAATTTCGGCATATCCAATCTGTATTAATATCGTCTTCGGCGTCTTCCGAATTTGCTTACGTATCTAAACATGTTTATTCTTTCTGATAATGCGGACTTAGCTACCGAGCGGTCCCTCCATTGTGAACGTATTGTATGATTCCGGTCCTAATAAAAATGACTTTGTTATATTTGGTGAAATTTCTGCTTGATTACTTTTTGCGATCCTGCTACCTCCTGATCCACGATCCTTGCCCCTCTACCCTTGCTATTCCAGGACGAATAGGCTGCGCTAGTGTGCTGTCGATCTATTTATCTCGGTAACGGTTACAGAGTATCTTGACGTCACGAAATTGGTATTCCCTGAGGATACCTGGCGCCTAGGTTTTTCGTCGGTTCTTGTCTCTTTTAAAGCTCCCGCGGTAATTCGAATACTTGTAACGAGGGTTCTTAAGGTTACCTCGCTTCCTTTTCGATCACGATAAGAAAATCGTTACAGTATATACTGTCACGTGATTCTCCCGAATCGCGCCACAAAAATTAATAAATTTTTTGTTCCGCTCAACCTAGGCTCCGCACAACAATCCACTAGCGAAATTCCGTCTGCGAAATCACTCTTAAGTTTTCCATTTGTGAACGTCTACTATCGTCCTTGATGTCAGTTCCGATTACGTTTCCTAAGGCTAATTAATGTTTTGCTTTTGTTACGATATACTCAATCTCGACTCTCGAGTCTCTCGACCCCGATAGAAGGGCGTGAGGACAGGACAGCCACATTGGAGATTTTGGAGGATTTTAAGGCTATTCCGTTTGGCTGTCGATGCCGATTTTGAGACTTTTGAAGTAAAGGACAACCTTGAAGGGATCAACCCGCCGCTCCCCCGACCAAGAGATGCCCGCCGGTTCCGTCGACCTGGATGTCGCCGGGATCTGCTACGCCAAAGAAGCCCTGACGAACCCGGGAGGGGACTCCGCCGTTTCAGTCAGCCGGCGAGGGCTGACTTCTGGGCCTAGCCGCTGCCGATACGGCCGGCAGGGAGACGAGGCTTTCCTCCCTGGCCCGCCTAAGGCCTGCCGACCGCCCACGTCAGCGCGTCCGTCCAGCCGAGAAGCCACCGACCATTCTTACTCGCCAGGCCCAGCGTGCTTCGAGGGCCATGTCTTCACGATCGCCGTTCGTCTCCGCTCGGCCGTTTCCGCTGCTGCGCGTCGACGCTCGGGAGAGCTCGGCTACCCTTGTCAACGTTTGTCCCGTTCCGGTGCCGTCCCGCCTCACCTGTGCCCGCTTGCCGACGATCGTCAATCGATAAGTCATTGTCGTGCGAAGTTTGAGAGAGTAGCTACGTGCTAACCATCTTAAGAAATCGACCAAAGAGAGCTAGAGAGAGAAAGAAAGAAAGAGAGACAGAGAGACAGAGAGGCAGAGAGGCAGAGAGGCAGAGAGGCAGAGAGGCAGAGAGGCAGAGAGGCAGAGAGGCAGAGAGGCAGAGAGGCAGAGAGGCAGAGAGGCAGAGAGGCAGAGAGGCAGAGAGGCAGAGAGGCAGAGAGGCAGAGAGGCAGAGAGGCAGAGAGGCAGAGAGGCAGAGAGGCAGAGAGGCGGAGAGGCAGAGAGGCAGAGAGGCAGAGAGGCGGAGAGGCAGAGAGGCAGAGAGGCAGAGAGGCAGAGAGGCAGAGAGGCAGAGAGGCAGAGAGGCAGAGAGGCAGAGAGGCAGAGAGAGAGAGAGAGAGAGAGAGAGAGAGAGAGAGAGGGAGAGAGAGAGAGAGAGAGAGAGAGAGAGAGAGAGAGAGAGATAGATAGATGATTTTATTATGCCCTAGCAAAGCTATGGAGCAAATAGTGGTTACAGAAGTGAGAACAACTTAAACTAAAATGCCGATAAAGATAAACATAAGCTATAATACTACAGGTTAATAAACGACTTATTCAAGTGCAATGTTTTCAAGAATTAATGATACAAGCGAGGTACCAAACGCATAGTTAGACAGGAGGAAAGTGACATGATAGATATAAGCAGTAAAATTAAATGTAATGCAAAACTAATAGTAAGAACTTAATACTAAGAACGACTAATTATAGTAACATAGACTAGTCCTAACATTAACATTTAACTAAGCGACGAGATAAACTGAAATACTACTTAAATACTAGATCTTGCAAACCTAGCAATCAAAGCTAGATCTCAGTTGTTCCTCGGTCAATAAGTATGAATATAGAAGTTTTTTAAAAATACGCATGGACAAAGCAGTTATAATAGACAGAGGTGAGGACTGCCAAAAGTAAATAGCAGAGAGACGGAAGGAGTTTCTATAACTAGTTGATTTGTGGTGAGGGATGTGGAAAGTAGTTGCTTGAAACCTAGATGAACGTCTCAGCGATTCGTCAGTTCAGATGAATAGATCGTTTATGTACTGCGGGGTTAAACCATAGAGTATGCGATAGACTTGAATACCCAAGAAATAAAGACGACGGTTTTGTACAGACAGCCATCCAAGTTGCAAGCGGTGTGGGGTGATGTGATCGTCCAGTCGTAGGTTAAAAATGAAGCGAATGCAATTATTGATGAGCCGTTGGAGTTTAACATCCAACTCTTTAGAGAGGTTATGGTAGACTAAACTACAGTAATCAAGGTGAGGAAACACTAGTGCAGTAATAAGCTTAATCCGTAGTTTAATAGAGAGTTCATTTTTATGATGCTTAAGTCTATGCAATGTTCCGCATACATAGCGCGAGACATTTGCAATATGTGAATTCCACGAAAGGTTAGATGAGATTATAACACCCAGATTCCGAGCTTCACAGACATAAGGCAACGTAGTACCATTTACAATAACTGACGGTAGATAATTGAGATCAATGTCACGCAGAAAGGCAGAACTACCCAGAAGTAGTATCTTAGATTTAACTAAGTTAAGGGATAGCTGATTTGATGAAGCAAAATCAGATATAGCTTTGACATCATCATTTAACCTAGCAATCGCATTTTCGATCTCATGAGGTGAGCAAGTAAAATATATCTGAGTATCATCAGCAAAGATCATATACTTACAATATCGCAGTTTAGAGCCTATATCATTTATGTAGAGACAGAACAATAAGGGACCAAGCACGGAACCTTGCGGAACACCAGCTGTGGTCGGAAGCCACTCAGAGCAGCCATACTTTTCATCAACTACAGCTTGGGATCTGTGGGATAGATAAGAATAGACCCAGAGAACTGCCGACTCTGAGAAACCTACAGCTTTTAATTTTGTGAGAATGAGTAAATGCGATATCGTGTCAAATGCTTTACTGAAGTCAAAAAGAACAAGCAAGGTAATCTGAGAGTTTTCGATCCCCCATCTAATGTCATCGGTGATCCTTAACAATGCTGGTTGAGTGCTATAACTAGTGCGATAGGCAGATTGCATAGTATCCAAGATATTATTGGCATCAAGAAAATTAGTAATTTGTTTTCTAATGATGCGTTCAAGTACCATGGATAATTCTGAGAGATTTGCGATAGGACGAGTATCAGAAAGCGAAAGAGGAGGGTAGACCTTAGATAAAGGACGAATGAACGCTTGCTTCCACATGCTCGGAAAGTGAGAATGAAGAATGGAATAATTGAAAATCCTGGTCAAATGCAGAACGATAGATGGAAGAGAATTTTTTATGCAGAATTGGGACAATTTATCAGGTCCAGAGCTAAGAGAGAGAGACATGCTAGAGCTAATCAGTTCGTGAATGTCGTCTACCGATACTGGCGAAAATGTAAGTATAGGTCCTAGATAGCTAATTTGGTCAAGAGCTATTTTTAATTCATTAACAGATAATTGTGCAATATTTGCTGAGACAGCCGCATAGTGGGTATTTAAATCCGATAACGAGAAGCAGTGCAGAGGAGATAAAAGTTTAGTCTTCACCAGTCCAAGACGTGCAAGTTCCTTCCATAGTTTCGCAGGTTCGTCAATGGCCACAAGTCTATTATACAGATAGGAGTGTTTAGCTTTTCTCAAATCATCAGTTAGAGTATTACGATAACTACGATAAATCTCGAACCCTAAAAGGCTATTTGCTCGTTTAGCTTGTTTATAGAGGACAAATCTGTGCTTAATGCGAAGGCTTAATTCATAAGAAAGCCACGGTATTGGTGGCTTCTTGATGTGATAGAGTTTGAAAGGCGCCAGAGAATCAAACACAGATGCTAAACTGTTACACAGTAATTGAACGTTAGAGTCAATATCCATCTTTGATGACGTTTCGTGCACGCTGAGATCGGTGCATGATAAGGTCAGCTGTAATTGTTGATTTAGAACACAAGGATCAAAATTCTTCAGACAGCGACGCCTAATAGTATGTTGATCAATAACTGCAGATTCAAATTTATACGTAATATCAATCAGATCGTGACCATTGATGAAAGGAGTATCGGTTTTTGAGCATGAAAGAATTTTGTCATGGCTGTCACAAATTATAACATCTAGCCAGGAATCGCAAGTTGGAGTATGAAAGGACGCGTTAGTTTCTACTAAATGTAGAGACATAGAAAAGATGAAGTCTTTCAGGTATCGGGATTCAAAGTTGTTAGTAAGAAGGTTACAATTTAGGTCACCAGCAATTATGACAATTTTGTATGCATGAGCATGACGTTGAAACGCAACATTAAAGTCATTCAGAAGAAGACCATGAGGTCGTCTATATATCGAGACAAAAAGAAGTGCCTCTGAATTTGCCTGACGTACATCAAAAACTATGTACTCAGGAGAATTTGAGAAGGAACTAGGGGAAGAGGCTAGGATCTTAACCTTCAACGAGTTATGGAAATAACATGCAACTCCGCCGCCCTCCTTTCCCTCTCTGTCATTCCTGATAAGGAAGTAATTGTCTAAGTTTACTAGCGAGTTATCAATATGAGAGTGAAGCCATGTTACGGAAATAGAGATTATATGATAACTTTTAGAATTCAGAAATACGCTAATATGATTGAAATGAGCTAATAAGGAATGGGCATTGAAATGAGTAACTTTAATTTCAGCGGTGGTAGATACAGGATCTACAGTAAGATGAGTAGTAGAAGGTATAACCCAATCCGGCTTAGCCTGGACGAGCGGTAGTTGTCATTCTAATTTAATGAGATCATCAGGTGAATCAATTTTGAAAGTAGGTTCGCCATCGCCTTTCCTTACGTAATTAGCGCCATTTTTATGCCAAACAAATTTATATAATTTCTGAGCAGCTAGCAATTTAGTTTGACCTAACAAATTATAAATAGTCGGCGATAGGAGTTCATTTACGAAGATATTGCGCATGGACTTATTACCAAGAACTTCGCTTTGTCTTAGGTCTCTTTTAGCGCGCTTTTTATTGATGACAATGTCACGTACAACAGGGGAAGTTAAAGTAAGGATAAGAGAAGACATTTGTATGCTAGTAGATGTTGACGGTACCAAAGCTTGAGTTGAGCTGAGGTTGTCTTTTTTCTTAGCCAAACGCGTTTCTAAGATGTGAGAAGCGAGCTCAGGAATATTTAGAGACCGAAAAACATTACTAGCAATCTCAGGTGGCGTTAGTGTAGTATTTTCAGGAATACCCGAGATTATTATTTCACTTTTGTTAGTTCCCTGGGATTTTCCTAGTGCCAATTTAAGAGTCTCTACTTCGTTCACCAATTTCGCATTGCTAAATTCAAGAGAGGCAATTCTCTCATTGTGTAAATTAAGATTGTCAGTGATAGTTTGAAGGCTGTTTAACTTTTCATTGACCTCCTTGTTTGTTTGTTGCTGGTTTGCAATAAAGGATGACAGCTTGTCGTCATATTTCTTCAGTTGTTCAAAAATGCTAGCAAGAGGGTTTGATGCATCATAAGAAGCCGAAGCAACTGAAGAAGACGACGATTGTAAGTTCGAGCGATCTGAGGCCATATTAGAGAATTGTGCTTTGCAGCATGAATTTGTTGCACGAGTAGAAATATAGTTTGCGGCGCAACCAGGATGGAACGACCGTTTGCAAGTTGCACACGTTAAAGCACGACCCGCAATGAGCTTGTGGCACTTATGACATACGACATCCATACAGATTCTTAGCAGTAGATAAAATACAGAAAGATGTTGACTTGTAATAAAGTAGAATAGAACAGAACCGTAGGGAAAACGTAAGATAAATGTAAGATAAGATAAACGTAAACATAAACAAGTAAGATTCAAGGCGGCTAAATGCTAATCAGATTATAGGTGATTAACTCCATCTACTGGACAGCAAAAACAATATCACTATGAAGGATACACCAATAGGCGAGAGATGGAGCAATTTGTCAATCTGTCAATAGCGGACTCCAAGAGGTCAGCAGTGAGCAACGCAGTTGTTTAGATCCGTGAGAGTGGCGCAGTAGTAGCTGAACAGGTCGCAAGTTGGAGATGACTCTTGAAGATATTGACGATAGTGTTTATCGATATAAATCGATTTCCAGTCAGCCGGCACGAAGATGTAAACGCACCCAAGATGGATTACTCAGTTCACGCATCCGCAGTAGTTAGCACCTGGTGTATGGTGACAGCTCACATATTGAGGTTATCCCAGGAGGAAAACTTTTCATCATAATCACAGCACCAAAATCATGCGGAGTGCAAAATCAATAATGCTGCGATGAAAAGCAATCATAAAGCATGCTCAAGCCACTGAAACAATAGGGCCCGAAGGCAAAAGTCAGCAAAGTAAACTATTTAAAGATAGAGCAAAGAAGCAAGCAACAATCAGTACTCACGAGAGAGAGAGAGAGAGAGAGAGAGAGAGAGAGAGAGAGAGAGAGAGGAGAGAGAGAGAGACAGAAAGAGAGACAGAGACAGAGACAGAGACAGAGACAGAGACAGAGACAGAGACAGAGACAGAGACAGAGGCAGAGGCAGAGGCAGAGGCAGAGGCAGAGGCAGAGGCAGAGGCAGAGGCAGAGGCAGAGGCAGAGGCAGAGACAGAGACAGAGACAGAGACAGAGACAGAGACAGAGACAGAGACAGAGACAGAGACAGAGACAGAGACAGAGACAGAGACAGAGACAGAGACAGAGACAGAGACAGAGACAGAGACAGAGACAGAGACAGAGACAGGGAGAGGGAGAGGGAGAGGGAGAGGGAGAGGGAGAGGGAGAGGGAGAGGGAGAGGGAGAGGGAGAGGGAGAGGGAGAGGGAGAGGGAGAGGGAGAGGGAGAGGGAGAGGGAGAGGGAGAGGGAGAGGGAGAGGGAGAGGGAGAGGGAGAGGGAGAGGGAGAGGGAGAGGGAGAGGGAGAGGGAGAGGGAGAGGGAGAGGGAGAGGGAGAGGGAGAGGGAGAGGGAGAGGGAGAGGGAGAGGGAGAGGGAGAGGGAGAGGGAGAGGGAGAGGGAGAGGGAGAGGGAGAGGGAGAGGGAGAGGGAGAGGGAGAGGGAGAGGGAGAGGGAGAGGGAGAGGGAGAGGGAGAGGGAGAGGGAGAGGGAGAGGGAGAGGGAGAGGGAGAGAGAGAGGGAGAGAGAGAGAGAGAGAGAGAGAGAGAGAGAGAGAGAGAGAGAGAGAGAGACAAGTTTATTCGACTCGGGTACGAAACCTGTAGGCCGGATACAAAGAAAAGTTAAACAGTATAGAGTAAGCAGTGGAAAGTATACAGTACAGAAATATACAGGGTGTCCCAGAACTACCTGACCAACGGGGTATAGCGGTGTTCGGGAGGCACCACTGATCACGAAAATGACCTTCCTTTTGTCCGGAAGGTCATAGTTTTTAAATGGGAGCAGGTCAAAGTTGACCAATCAGAGGGAGGCATCAAGAGAAATGTAGGCACCTGAGAACTCTGAGTTTTCTTCGCTCGCTTTTGTTTCTCGGTAGCTTGTTTCTTATTTCCAATATGTATGTCATGGAGACTAGAGTAAAGGAGGTCGAGCGTTTATGGAAAACAGCCGAACTTTTTGGTCGCAAAAACGTCAGATAGATTATAGTTGTAAGATTCATCACAAGCGTCGCTGTGAACGCTCTGCACTAGACAAGTGAGCATCGAAATAGGCATCACGTGGTCTTCGGTGAACAAAGGTAGAACTGGATAGAACGTTCTAGAAATCTGGCACATCTCCTCATTGGAGGAGTCAGTTATAAGCCAGTTATAAGCAGTTATAAGGAAAGGAAGGAAGGAACGTTCTTGAAAGAAAATACGGCGCAAAATAAGGTAAGAAGTTATCAGTATATTTGTATAAGAGTGACTTGTTGCACGCATGGAGCCAGTTATTGTCCACCTACGTTTTTGCTTTCGTTGTAATTTGTATGCTAGCAACAAATTATCAATCTTTTGTATCTTATGTAATAGGATGGGACGGATCTGTGCGGTAGATGGTTGTACCAGCGGACGCAACAAAGACACAGTGAAAAGAATAAATTTGGGCGTGCGTCTGACGAATATTTAATATTATATTCATATTCACCAGTTCCATTTGGGCTTTCTCATTAAATATATGAATCTTTAGGGATAACACAAAAATTGTATTAGTTCTTTAAAAAAAACAAATTACAATATATTCCTGAGTTTCAAAGTTTTTGAAGAGGGTTTTTTTCTTTGTAGACTTGTGATACCATCTATCTTGTCGTGCATGACATATTAACCTTAAAAAACGTTCTAAACTTTGTTTTAAATGTCCCGGGATAAGAATTACGACAAAATTATTTCTGGCTCACTCTATTCTCAGTCTGTCTCTTTCTTCGTTCAGAACGTACGCCGCGCCCCTATCGTCAGTGGCTGACATAACTTTCATACGTTTCATCGACCATTTCCAGAGCATTGCGCTCGGCCTCCTTTACTCTAGTCTCCATGATGTATGTCTTCTGCTGACGTCATCCTGCCCGAAGTATCGAGAAACAAAAGCGAGGGAAGAAAACTCAGAGTTCGCACGCGCCTACGTTTCTCTTGACGGCTCCCTCTGATTGGTCAACTTTGACCTGCTCCCATTTAAAAACTATGACCTTCCGGACAAAAAGAAGGTCATATTCGTGATCAGTGAAGCCTCCCGAACACCGCCATACCCACCGGGTCAGGTAGTTCTGGCGGACCCTGTATATAGAGAGTATACAGTATAAGTAATAGGGAAAAGCTCATGAAAATAGTAACAATAGTGTAGTAAAGATAATAATAGTAAGGTAGTAGTAGTAGTAAAGATAGTAATATAGATATAAGGTAGTAATAGTAATTCGTTATTATAAGAATAGATCTAGTAATACTAATAGTAATACGGCAACGGAGCATGTCCTGAGGCGCAGAAGAGGCCTAACCATATGATATGACAAGAAACAAGGAATCGAAGTAAGAGTAAGGAAAAAACGCAGTCACATGCAACCCAACAGATGGCTATGTAAACGCTTCTTAAAGGTAGCCAAGGAGGTGCTACTACGAACTACCGCGGGCAAAGTGTTCCAAAATAATACAGATGAAACTCGAAATGCTTGTCTGTAAAGCTCACTACGATGCTTAGGTAAGATGAGATCGCCACCACAGCGACGGGAGTGATCAGCAGACCTGGGCACATAATCACGGTATGCATTCAGGTAGGATGGCTGTTTAGATTTTAAGATCTTAAATGTAAGTACACCGATGTGATATAATCTGCGCTGCCTGACCTTCAGCCAGCCAAGGCGATCATAGTAAGGTGTAATGTGCTCATCCCTTCTAACATCATATATAAAGCGAACACAAGAGTTTAAGGACACCTGTATTGCATTTATATTAGCAGAGGATGATGCTCCATAAACAACCAAACAGTAATCTAGTATAGGGAAAATAAGGGAGGATACAAGTAGTTTCCTGAGTTCAAGAGTAAGCCCTGATCTGTTGGATTTCAAGAAGTAAAGTGTTTTACTGATGCGTTTGCAAGTATCAATAACGTGTGCATTAAAGGAAAGTACGTTGTCAAACATTATTCCCAGATTACGAGCGGAAAGGACAAACGGAATGGGCACATTATTAGCCAGGAGTGAACGTAAAGAAGGAAGGTCAATCTGGTTAATGAAACGCGCACTACCTAAGACCATGCAACTGGTTTTAATCGGGTTTATCTTTAAGCAGATTAATAGAGCCCACTGGCAGATCGCATCTATATCCTGCTGCACAAGACGCAGAGCGTTTACAATATCGAATGGTTTACAATGTAAATAAATCAGCAGATCATCCGCATAGAGCATGTAAGAGCAGTATCTAATAACGCTAGGAAGATCCTTAATGTAGAGCGCAAACAGTGAGGGACCTAGAATGGAACCCTGCGGTACACCAGAAGTGACTGGCAAGAAAGACGAGGTCTCTCCGTTCGACCCGACAACAGCCTGCTCACGTCCCTCCAAATAGGATGCAAACCATTTAACTGTGGATACCGAGAACCCAACAGACTGCATCAAACAGAGTAGCCTACGGTGGCAGATAGAGTCAAAAGCCTTACTGAAATCGAAGAGGATCTGAGCAGTGGTCATTCGCTCATCAATGGCAGATCTAATGTCATCTGTAACCCGGATCAAGGCAGTCTGCGTACTATGACCAACTCTGTAAGCAGATTGTCATGGATCCAACCCCCCATTTTCCGGAGAAATTCAGTCATCTCATCATTAACCATGCGTTCAAGTGGCTTAGACATCGCACAGAGAAGAGAGATGGGACGCCATTCCTCGATAATCCTTGGGGCCAGGGAGCCCTTAGGAATGGGGCGGACCAGCAACCGCTTCCAGGAGGAAGGAAAAGTGGAAGTCATAAGCGATCTGTTGTATAAGTCAAGCAGGAAAGGAAAGATGACCTCCATGCCTAGAGAGACATGCTTCATGGGGAGGTGATCAGGACCCAAGGTACCAGAATCAGTATCTTTTAAGGCAGCAATGAAATCAAGAGGTGTAAGGTACTTGAAGTAAAATCTGCCATCCTGGAAACCATCTGGAGACTGGCTCAACTCGTAGACCGATGAAGCATAGACATGCGCATGAAAGGAACGAACAAAGTGTCTGTTAATCTCCTCCAGCAAGATGTCGGAGGGAGGAGATAGCAGTCCTGATCCGACGAAGCCCAGTCGTCTCAACTGTTTCCATATATAACGTGGGTCCCTTGACCCAGAGAGCTCACTTAAGTTATAGCGATTTTTTCACGCCTAATCATAGCCGCGGTCTTGTTCCTCAACACCCGAAAATGATTAAAATCAGAGGGAAGATGTGATTGAATGTATCTCCTGTGCGAACCATTTCGCTCCTTGATAGCTGCCTTGATTTCATTAGTTATCCAAGGTAATGGATGCCGCCGAGGAGTAAAAGTACGCATAGGCGCAAGTGCATCCAAGGAGTCGTTTAGAAAGCTATTTAACGCGATAACCTGTTCATCAACTGAGTGAGCCGATAGGAAAGATAACCAGTCATGGTCCTCAAGATGAGCGAGAAATTCGGCAGAATCTAAGGAGCGAAGGTCTCGATAAGTGACCGTATGTCTGGGGAGTGCCGGTACTTTTCCAGTGTAAGATATCCAGATCAGGTCATGCGAAGATAGAAACGGAACAGGAGATTGACCAAACGCAACAACCTTCGATGCATGATCAACAATGCAGAGGTCAAGCCATGTATGCGCATCCCTAACATGATGCGTGGCCTCATGCTGAACTAGATGCAAGCCATTCCTGGCAATAAAAGTCTGAATGTATGAGGAGTCGAAAGATCGAGACAGAAGGTTCGCATTGAAGTCACCCAGGAGAATAATCCCTTTGAAAGTAGGCGAGAGACAAGAGAAGGCATCCTCAAACTCCGATAGAAAGCCAAGCTTTGGTGCCCGATGAAGAACCGCAATCAACAAACTCGGCTCACCAGGAAGGCGTACATCTAGAAAAACATTCAGGCCTAGAGCAATAAAAGTCTGAGGATTTAGCAGCTAAGCACGCATTTATAGACGAGTGTACATAAACCGCAAACCCACCACCACCCCGACCAATCCGATCGCTACGGAAAAGGTTATATCCAGTAAGAGATACAACTGGATCAACAATATACGGTTTGAGCCATGATTCCGAGACAGCAATGATGTGAAAGACGTTATTAGAAAAGTAGTGCCGGAATTCATCAATATGCGCCGGGAGAGATTGGGCATTAACATGGCAAATCTTGAGCCCAGCAGTCAGATTGGCCAAGGAAGCAGGACGTTGCGCAGGAAGAAGTCAAGATGGAATCTTCGTCAGGTCGTCGTGTTGTTCAATTTTGACAGACGAAGGAGAGCCATCCTTGCGGACGTAGATATTCCCACGGCGGACCCATACATGTAGATCCCTGCGAGGTCTGGCAAGGGCTCGGACCTCAGAAAGCAGCTTGAGCTTAGTTGGAGTGAGTCTCTCATTGAGGTAAACCCTGGTGCCCGGAAACGAAGGCAGGACATCCGAAGCCAGCAGTTGAGGTCTTTTTCGCTTATGGTCGACCCAGGTGTCACGAAGGATAGTGGAGACAAAGCGAAGAACAAGCGGAGGATGGCCTCCAGCCTTCGGTGGCAACCTAAAGGCATCAAGAATGTCTCCCTGTCCTAAGGACAGGCCAAGAGTAGCAGCAAGCTTGGTAACAATGTCCATAATAGGACGGTGTTGTATGACAGGCAGCCCAGATATTATAATATGACCTCATTGGAGAGTAGCCGCTGACTAAGCTGCTCAACACGTGCCCTCAACACAGGATCCTCATTTCCAAGAGATGGATTAGACACCGAACCCTGCATTCGATGATCAAGCTCTTCTAAGCGACGAGTAAGGCGGTCATTGTCTTCCTCAAGCACCTGACATCGAGCAATAAGGGCGGTATTTGATTCCATAAGCCGTTGATCAAGCAAGGTGACAGAGGTCTCAATGGCACTACAGCGCCTGTTTAGCGTGGACAGCTCCGTGGTGAGACTCGAAACAGCAGTAGACAGATTTGCCGATGTGTCCGTTAGTTGCTGAACTTGGTGAGGTAGGCCGTCAAGAGTAGAGATCTTTTCTTTAATAACCTTCAGGTCCTCCAGTTTTGATTGAACCAGGGCAAGAGTGGCAGCGATGGACGAGAGATCAGCCATTTCAGACGAAGGTTTTTGTTGACGTCGAGCTATGCATGAAGGACCGGAGAGCCCAGAGAGAGAAGCTGACTGAGTAACAGGCAGATGTGGTAAGTTCTTAGATGCAGAAGTCGGCAGAGATGGTGGTAAACGTTCCTCGTTAACGCAAGTAAGGCTAAAGCACCGAGCGCAAATCAGGCCCGAGTTTTGAGGAAGGAATCGAGCACAGTTGACGCACCTCTTCCTGGTAGACATTCACGCACTGTAGCAGGAACAGAATTTAGACACCAGATAGCGTGCCAGGTGTCCATAAACAATAACACAACAGCAGATGGCAGTTCTGCTTAAAGTTCCTAGTATCAAAAGGCTAGTACTCAAAAGTAAACAAACACAGCCTTCAACTCGACAATTGTCAGGTAAATTCCTAGGGATTAGTTGCCCGAATCGGAGAACTGAGCACAGCCACAGAACAGCTTAGGTGGGGGTAGCCGGAGATTCCCGCGCAAAGACAAGCCATAAATGGGCACTAGGTTAAGTCGAGAGATCGGTGACAGAAAAGAGCAGAATCATTCACAGTCCGGAAGGTAAAACACAATCTATAACTTCCTTGCAACACACAAGCACTCAGGAAAGATCAGCACCATCACACGTCATCGCGAATGACACACAAGCCCGAAAAAACCGAAAAACCACAAGCGTCCAAAGAGATAGACGTTACACCGCGATAGACAGAGGAGAGAGAGCGAGAGAGAGAGAGAGAGAGAGAGAGAGAGAGAGAGAGAGAGAGAGAGAGAGAGAGAGAGTGAAAACGGCGAATATTGCCTTGAGGGCCAAATGGACCAAGCGTTACGCTTTAATTTCCTATTTTTGTGGTGAGATCTTTCGCTTTCCTTAATATTTTCTGATTTTTGTATATTGAAGATTATAGACACATGCACGGCTAAACCATCCGTTTAGTCGGTGACGAATTTTCCTTGCCGTTGTCGGGCAAATCTCGTCCCGCCTAGTATCATATAAAGGACGATAGTGCCGTTATCCGTTATATTTTTGAGTTTCCGACTTTGCGCTTTTCCTAAATAAGTTGGTGATTGCTATTCATTCGTAACTAAAGAATTTCTGGAATCTTCGCCTGGTGTACACGTGGGAATCCGTCTGCCAGAGTGTTTGACCCCGGATTAACCGGCTTGGTTGTTCTACAGCCAGATTCTCGCGCGGCCGATTATATCATTTTTGCCAATTCTTATAAGATATCGTTTACCGACAAATTATTGTTCTCTTGCGACCAAAGTAATGTGAGACTTCCGAACCCTAAGTTCTGTTAAATTTAGTGGCGAGCCACGCCGTCTTTGCTTTACCTAATCGGAATCGTAGTGTTTCGCCTATTTTCCTCTTTCAAAGTGAAATAAGTTAAACGAAATTCTTTTCTTGTTTTTGCTAATCTTTCGTGGCCTTTGCTGAAGTGTGATTCCAAATATCATATTTCTACTTTTGTATGCGATATCTTCCGTTCTGATTTGTGTGATTTATTGAGGATGTACTGTATCTGATTATCGTTACCGAACCTGATTGTAATTTCGTCTTTATATTCTCGGTGGAACATTTGTGAATTATGCGTATCGCACACGTCCTTTCGACGTCGCGCGCTAGCCGCCCTCCGAGACGACCTTGCTTGTTAACGTTCCTCAACGTTGCGCCTTCGGCCGATTTCGAAATTGTACTACCCGTCCCGAGAACGTTTTTCCGCTGCAAGGATAATGAAATACTCGTTATAATGTTCTATCTTTTTCTGACTGTGATATTTTTCTGTGCCGTATCTTGTATTCATATATTGCGCTATTTCTAATTATTGTGCTACTTTTCGTGTCCACGATTTTCGAACTGGTGTTAGCGAACCCGCTTGTTTGTCGGGTTCCTTCGTAGTTATAATTTCTTTTGCG
This sequence comes from Cephus spinipes, assembly GCA_963971525.1. Classification (NCBI taxonomy): domain Eukaryota; kingdom Metazoa; phylum Arthropoda; class Insecta; order Hymenoptera; family Cephidae; genus Cephus; species Cephus spinipes. Next base: position 16,725,431 of record OZ020573.1, on the reverse strand, counting down.
TACCTCTTTCGTATTACTGTTGTCGACCGCGGTTATAATTTCGCGCGTGCGAGAATTGGAACCGTGCAGATCGTTCCGCTGCCGTTCCTTGCGTTCCGATTTTTGTCCGTATCACTATTTTGTTATTTTATTTCAAAACGAATCTGTTAGTTTAGTTCGGGTAATTCGATAATTCCGACAATATTATTTTTGGTCTTTCTAGAGATATTGAGCCCGCGTGCCCGGGTCCTACTATCGCCGTGATTTTACGATACGCAGAATGCGTCTATAGTTTCCTAAATTATATTTAGTGATCCTTATTCTCTTTTGCATTGTATATCTTCCGCTTTTGGATATCGATTATTGTAAATTAGTTTTAAGACTTTTGTTTAACTATGCTTGGCTTTCGCTCGCGCCTTAATCATGCCTGACTTATTGCTTCTGTAACCTTTACTATTGAGTCGATCGACTGTTGGAATTTTTTTATTTTGCTTAATACAGCTCTGGTGCGTTAACTAATTAATTGTTATCATCTTATGGTACTATTTCTTATCGCTTTCCTACAAATCCTTGGCTGGTTTTCCTCTTTTCTGACCTCTTGAACGCCGCAACGCTTCTGACGAGCTAGCCTCTGAAGCGACGTACCGTGGGACGTACCGTGGTCGAATTTCATACTATCTTTCGAGTTCCGGGTAACTTTAGGTTTAATTACGTTTTCTATTATTTTCTTGGTCGTGGTGCCCTTAGGTTAGTTACGGTTTGAGATGCCCTTTTCTTGGCCGTGGTGCCCCTATCTGTTGCGTTGGCCGTGTGGTCGTTAGATTTAGTTCGCCTGGTGGCTGATTTAGGTTTAGTTTGCCTGGTGGCTATTGGTTACCCCGAAATTTTGTGTCGATAACGAACCTAGAGCTTGTGGTGCTCCTTAGAGGGTACCTGGCGCCCAAAAACCTTTCTGAGTTTGCCGAGACCACTTGCGCTCCCGATTTCCGTTGGTGTAGCGTTCCGTTTTGTCGACGACTGAGAATACCGTCGCAATACATATAGCGAGTCGAGCAAAATGTCTAGGCTGGCTTAGCTCTTCACCAGCAAACACACATACAGAGTGTATCAGCAGAAATGCACGTTTGAGATTTGCGGTGAAACGGTGCACAATTTTGAAAATCTGATGTCACAACCATTGAATATTTTTTGATTGCACATCGAATGGGCATATTATTATTGTACGCTCAACTTCCGGTCGCAAATAAAAAAAATTATCTTCGCCATTTCAAATGATATTGAAACAAGTTAAATGCAAAAGTTGTAGAGCAAGAAAAAATAATAGAGATGAAAAAAAAATTCGGACGGATTGCACACATAATAAGAGAGATATTTGCGTCCAAATTTTTCTCATTTCTTGACAAATTTCTGATACTGGAGGAACGCCTTAGCTTCGTGCAGCAGCTTCACGCCGAACTCACGATTCGCAATTGTTTTGAGGTAAGCGTTCAGTCAAACGCAAACCCGTACAAGGTGGCTAAAGGAACACGAAGACTCCAAAATCTACGACGAAAAACACGTAGACTCCAAAATCTACGTCGAGGAACACGAAGACTCCAAAATCTACGACGAGGAACACGAAGACTCCAAAATCTACGACGAGGAACACGAGGGCTCCAAAATCTACGACGACGAAACACGAAGGCTCGAAAATCCACGTCCAGGAAGACGAAGACTCGAAAACCTACTTCCAGGATTACGGAAATCTACAGCAGGAATAGTTTGGCTTCTAATTTGTAATGAAAGATAGCATTGTAGTATGTTTTAGCCACCTTGTACGGGTTTGCGTCTGACTGAACGCTTACCTCAAAACAATTGCGAATCGTGTGTTCGGCGTGAAGCTGCTGCACGAAGCTAAGGCGTTCCTCCAGTATCAGAAATTTGTCAAAAAATGAGAAAAATTCGGACGCAAATATCTCTCTTATTATGTGTGCAATCCGTCCGAATTTTTTTTTCATCTCTATTATTTTTTCTTGCTCTACAACTTTTGCATTTAACTTGTTTCAATATCATTTGAAATGGCGAAGATAATTTTTTTTATTTGCGACCGGAATTTGAGCGTACAATAATAATATGCCCATTCGATGCGCAATCAAAAAATATTCAATGGTTGTGACATCAGATTTTCAAAATTGTGCATCGTTTCACCACAAATCTCAAACGTGCATTTCTGCTGATACACTCTGTATACTATATGTATGTAGTTCTGCCACGACGAAACTATGCTACGGGCCCCGCAAATCGCTCATGTTACTGAGATCTACGGCGAGGAGCAGCTAACACCATCTATTGGATTCTTAAGATAGTAAAATACGAGCCGAATCCAATTTGTCATTTTTTGCATCCATAGCAAGGCGGCTCTTCTCGGTTTAAGTGTTATCAGTATCCTAATTCGCAGAAAAATGGGATTTAGTGAACGGTCGTAATGGCGGCGCCCATGATGTTTTGACAGGTCAGAAATGCACGATTTCTTTACGTACATTTTTTCTCAGAATTGACTCATTTTTCACACCTAAATTGAGAAGAAGCTAGCCGTATCGCATAACGAAGCGAGCTCATCAAAGATTTTGCTAACTTATTTAGAAGTTAAGGGGGAATGGTACCGCTCGACAAACTCTGAGTTGACGGTGCTGCCGCGTGACGGCCAATTGCGGAAATAAGCGTGACGTGTGTACGGTGTTGCCGGGCTGCGCCGTTGCCATTCATGCTACTATAGTATAAACGTCATCGAGTAGTTTGCCTGAGTCGGCCTCAGTAGCGTTGAGCAGTCTAATCGACTTTGAAATTTTGTAAGCGGTTTATGTACACCAAATTATTATATATATTATTAATGGAAGAATATTACTGCTGGATATTATTATTTTTGCCTATTCGCCATTTCAACCTCGAGATAATTAGAAATAATTAAAAGTATTATAATTAAAATAACGTGCGATTTTGATTGAAGATTATAATTATATATTTGTGAATTGGCATAGATGTGGTGATTTTTATATTTAAATGATGTAAGTAGGCGAATTGGATGAAAAAAAAGACGCTAGAAGTGAGACTTGAACCATCGACCCCGCGATTACTTGGCTCGAGCGCTACCAGGTGAACTACGAGACATGCTTAAATATTATAACACATTTGGTGTACATACATACAGCTCTCGCAAAACTTCAAAGTCGATTTTCTTGAGAATTTCTGAATATGGCATCAAACTGCTTTGGCAAACTGCTATTCGAGTTCCAGTTTCATGTACCATAAGTGTAAGTACATTTTACAAAAGAGGTGTCATGTTACACGAGCCCCAGTAGTAGGCGTCGTAAAAATAACAGAAACAGAAATTTTCATGTGTATGTACGTACATACAAGATAGTCTAGTTTCGATGTAACATTTATTTCGTATTAATTTAGACGCATAGACGCATTTCATATTCCATTCAAACAATTGAGCATTTTAGCAATGAGAAATTTAATAAAAAATAGGTATTACGCAAAAATGAAAAAGCAAATATTATTACGTTCGCGCACTACACATAATAGGCAACCCTGCAGGGGCCCCGATAAGTACGGTCATGTAGCTGATTGTCCGTTCAGTCTGTCTTGTGCGTTTCCTCTACAGCGCATATAGACGTCATGGATACACGAGCGCTCGTAGCGGCAAACGACTCAAGTTTTAGGCGAGGAAAATCTGCGTATTGACAGTTCAATATGTTAATACCCAAAAATCTCGGAAACGGCTGTACCACGACAATTCCCATTGAAATGGTGTTAAGCTTATAGATGTAGAACTTTCCCTGCGTGGCCCTTTTTTCGATTTTCGTCCGTGGTTCTGTGCAATGGTGCGATAAGTGTGAGACAGGGTACGGCAAAGGTCTTGTTGGGTCGCCATGACAGGTCCGTAGGCTGTCAGTCTCAATTTTCACCTACATTTTATATGTATGTCTCCTAAGCAATAATTCAAAAATCCGGCTCCGCAGGGAAAGTTACTTTATCGGAAGGCTTCAGGTTTATGTCATCAATTTATTGAGAGTGCTTTCTATACAGAGATTTTTGGGTGCGAAGTTTCCTCGCTTCGAGCTCTCGTACGTGTGACACACGCACACATAGAATCGGTGGTACCATTCCCCCTTAAGGCGGAATGGTACCGACGGTTCTATGTGTGCGTGTGTCACACGTACGAGAGCTCGAAGCGAGGAAACTTCGCACCCAAAAATCTCTGTACAGAAAGCACGATCAATAAATTGATGACATAAACCTGAAGCCTTCCGATAAAGTAATTTTCCCTGCGGAGCCGGATTTTTGAATTATTGCTTAGGAGACATATAAAATGTAGGTGAAAATTGAGACTGACAGCCTACGGACCTGTCATGGCGACCCAACAAGACCTTTGCCGTACCCTGTCTCACACTTATCGCACTATTGCACAGAACCACGGACGAAAATCGAAAAAAGGGCCACGCAGGGAAAGTTTTACATCTATAAGCTAAACACCATTTCAATGGGAATTGTCGTGGTACAGCCGTTTCCGAGATTTTTGGGTATTAACATATTGAACTGTCAATACGCAGATTTTCCTCGCCTAAAACTTGAGCCGTTTGCCGCTACGAGCGCTCGTGTATCCGTGACGTCAACATGCGCCGTAGAGGAAGCGCAGAGGACAGACTGAACGGACAATCGGCTACATGACCGTACTTATCGGGGCCCCTGCAGGGTAGCCTATTATATGTAGTGCGCGAACGTAATAATATTTGCTTTTTCATTTTTGCGTAATACCTATTTTTTATTAAATTTCTCATTGATAAAATGCTCAATTGTTTGAATGGAATATCAAATGCGTCTATGCGTCTAAACTAATACGAAATAAATGTTACATCGAAGCTAGACTATCTTGTATGTACGTATGTACATGCACATGCAAATTTCTGTTCTGTTATTTTTACGACGCCTACTACTGGGGCTCGTGTAACATGACACCTCTTTTGTAAAATGTACTTATACTTATGGTACATGAACCTGGAACTCGAATAGCAGTTTGCCAAAGCAGTTTGATGACATATTCAGAAATTCTTAAGAAAATCGACTTCGAAGTTTTGCGAGAGCTGTATGTACACCAAATGTGTTATAATATTTAAGCATGTCCCGTAGTTCACCTGGTAGCACTCGAGCCAAGTAATCGCGGGGTCGATGGTTCAAGTCTCACTTCTAGCGTCTTTTTTTTTTCATCCAATTCGCCTACTTACATCATTTAAATATAAAAATCACCACATCTATGCCAATTCACAAATATATAATTATAATCTTCAATCAAAATCGCACGTTATTTTAATTACTTTTAATTATTTTTAATTATCTCGAGGTTGAAATGGCAAATAGGACAAAAAATAATATCCAGCAGTAATATTCTTCCATTAATAATATATATAATAATTTGGTGTACATAAAGCGCTTACAAAATTTCAAAGTGGATTAGACTGCTCAACGCTACTGAGGCCGACTCAGGCCACCTACTCGATGACGTTATTACCATGGTAGCATGAATGGCAACGGCGCAGCCCGGCAACACCGTGCACACGTCACGCTTATTTCCGCAATTGGCCGTCACGCGGCAGCACCGTCAACTCAGAGTTCGTCGAGTGGTACCATTCCCCCTTAAGGAGAATAACGAAAAATACGTTTCCTCGCTTGTGACGACACGCGATATACATATGTATATAGCTAAACGAGCTAGACAGCAGCCTTAACACTAGATTACCTAAGGAAGTCATTTTGACTGCTTTTTAATTTCAATTAGAAAAACAATGATGTATAGAATGACACAACTTCTTAGAACTTTGTGACTTTTTCTACAACATTTAAATGCGTTTATTAATAATTGTAGTTACCTCCCCCCTCCTTCATTTCCGGTATATATATTGTAACCTTATTTTTCTTCACACGAGATGGTTCTCCAGCTCGTGTGAGTTAGGCGGGTCCGAGCCAATGTCGGTTGTTAATCGAATGAATGAGGATGATAGGCGGAGCGAAAAAAATAAAGATGAGGTTTTGTTTACACAAATAATGAAACGAAAACTATATTGTCCTAAACGGTATACAGAGAGTGTTAATGAAGGTTCAGCCTAACAGTTGCTGAGCGTTAGTATGATAATACCAGCTTACGGCTGCGCAAACGAAAATACAGAGACGTTAGCGGAAGGATAGCGTAATACAGAAAGCTAGTAGATACCACTAGTTACGTGATAGAATAAATATTATTAATTTCGGAAACCACGATAGCGTTATGATCGTTCTGATATATTAATGAGACTGAATCGTGTCGAGGGACATATCTGGCTTCCAGAATATGGTCCGAGAGTTGATTCGTTAAATTTTCTTGGATCGTGCCTATGAACAGCTGCTATCTGATAGACTGTGGTCAAAGGGTTGATTCAGTGTGCATAAAAGTTGTGCCGGTGAATAATGTCAGGAATCCCTGAATACGGTCACCGGGTTAACTTGTTGGCCTTGCTAATGGTCGTGTCAATGAGCAACTTCCAATAACTTTGGATGTGATCAGAGAGTTGACGGGAAGAACGAAAAATTGTACTATGAATATTCAATGATTATTGCTAATAAAATAAACGGCATATATTGACGGAAACGATACAAGTGGCGATAAAAAGACAGTGTAGTGTTCCGGTCTAAATGCACTTATCAAAAGTTAAGCAGTATCGATTTGCCACCTGGCTCCACGCGGTTTGCGTGTGTCGCGAAAAGTAGGATCCACAGAGTAATAGCAAAGGGGTCGGTTTGCCTCCTTTGCCCGAGACGGTTTGCACGTTTATACTTGCTGTAGACTAGCTAGACGCTAATGGCAGAATGCCCCGAGTCTGATTTTGGTGCCCTTTATATACCTTAAGATTGTGGGCGAGGTGGCCTGAGGAGTGCGGTATTCACCCGCGTCACGATGCCTATTTAAGATTATTGTTTATCCGTATAAGGTTATTCAGGTAAGCCAAATTCTATATTGGCGATCTGTATTATTACCGATGTCTACGTTACAATATATGTGTTATACCTATATTGCCCAAAAGCAGGCATTTTGACTGCTTGGGAAATTTTAAATAATCAAAGGACTCTTATTATTGATTTGAGTAAATTTCTTATATGACCAGTTCCGCTCTGTATTGAAATAACAGTTTTCATTTTTTTTCGATTATCGTCACATGATAACATACAAGTACATAATAAATTGTCGATTTGGGCGTATACTTGATTAGTCGCAGTTGGTCAATAAGCTAAATTAGTACTTGTTATTCGAATCTTTATGCAGTGATACTTGTTCTAACAAGTTGTTTATTTTATTTCTTTTGCGCCCTAAATTCATGAAAGAAATGTCGAATACAAGTATATAACTGTAAATAATATAAAAAATATTAAACATTAATTTTAAACAAATTTCTTTACACATTAGTTATTGTTTCACAATGCAGTCATTTTGACTGCTTTGGGCAATATAGGTATATACAAAGTTTCGGTCTTTCTAGTGTTAAGGTAGCTATACCGCTTCACACTAGTCAAATCAGTGCTAAATTTTTAATAACGTTTTTACAATTTCTAGTGGTCTAATTAACAGTTCCGAGGAGTTACTCGCGTAACAGCATTAGTTCTTAATATATAAGTACATTCGTAGCCGTGATTCGAATAGAAAATCAAATATTATATCCAAATGTTCGATGTCATATTTTGTCGTGCATTTTTTTTAAAGAATGAACCATAATAATAGTCAAATTATAACGAGCAATATCTCATTTAGATTATTGGGAAATCTTTAATCGATTGACCATCGAGATTTTGTATAATATTAGTTGTTCAAAAGTTACAGCCACTTGTATGCCTGATATTAGGTTAGGATAGGTAATCAAACGGTTGTATCTTTTGAGCTACTAATATTATCTAAACTCTAGATCGCCAATCGATTAAGAATCTTCTAATACTTAAAATGAGATATTGCTCGGTATAATTGGAGTATTATTATGGTTTATTCTTTAAAAAACCTGCACGAAAAAACATAACATCGGACATTTACATATATCAGTCAGCTTTCTGTTTGAATCATGACTGTGAATGTATTTATATATTAAGAACTAATTCATACGTGAGTAACTCCTCGGAACTATTAATTAAACCACCAGAAATTGTAAAAACCTTATTAAAAATTTAGCACTGATTCGACTAGAGTGAAGCGGTAAATATAAAAACTGATGTCACTTTCAACGTGATGTCATTGGTCCCTGCGCGATCTTGACCAAAATACGATCGCTAGTGGCTGTATCTCGTTTATTTGTATCACGGCTAACATAAAACGATAACTATTGTGATATAAAAAAAGTTATCCGTGATTTTTGGAGACACCGTAGCAGCACCCATCCGATAGCTTTATTCTAGTTAAATTAGACCCATTAATTTCTTATGAAATCTTGTCATTTTCTAGATATCAATGTAATAGATATACTAACAATGTCTTCATTTTCAATGCACTTGTATGTGCTAATGGTGTGCAATAATAAGATAAAGATAACTTTTCCCTGAAGAACCATAAGTATTGTCTTCAAATAAAAAAATATTTACAAAAAAAAAATACTAAAAAATATATACATATGGTAATTAAACAGTTTATTATGTTTACTTCAGTGATGTTATAGATGCTTTTTTATTTCTTTCTAATGCAGTATTTTGATACCTTGTCTGACAATGTTTTTGCAACTAATTTAGAGATTACTTTCCATCAGTTATATGTTTTTGTGCTTTAGTTCAACCTAAAATAAGATAATTATCAAATACCTGAAGTCCTTCAAGCATTATCAAATAGCAATGGATCTGGATGAAGGAGAAGGATGTGATTGAAGATTCACATATAGACAAGGCAAGCTCGCTATGACAAATTTCTTCGATGATTTTGTCTTCTCTCAAGGAATAATGAGTTTGGCGCTATCATCAGCTGAGTCAAGTATTAGCGAAACAGGATCTTCTAAGGAAGTTGCTTGTATAGAGGGCCTTTCAATGTTTTGGGTTTTTGGTTGGGATTTTTTTTTCAGGGTTTCAACAGTATGTTGTGTTGTTTGGTTCCAGCTTTTCCAACCCACCCCTTCGCGACCTGAAAATAGACGATCTGGGGTTTTCGCGAGCTTGCGTTGTCATGATCTTTTCAGGAAAATATGTTTTAAATATGAAGCAAATTTCGGGAAAGAAAGAATATTTTTCGAAGACGAATGAAAGCAAAGCCTCCAAGGAGCATTTCACATTCCACGAGAATCACCTTTGAGTCTTATTAAATTTTCTGTAACTTCTACATAATTAACAAATGATTATTTATCACGTGACTAATACATATAATGAAGGCTATATGAGTAGTATTGTACGCTATATGGAAAGGACAATGAAGACAGATAATAGAAATTCAGTCCTTCCGTGCTTTTACTTCTTACTTTTCAATTTCTCGGACAGATCATCGAACGTTGGATCCTGGATGTTCAACATCAGACTGTTTCCACTGAGGTATACCCTGTTCTGAGAATTGGCAATCTGAAACAAGACACAATTCACACTCAAAATAGATTTTTTGCATAATAAAAATAACTTGAAAAAAAAAGTGTTAAGTAGATTAACTCCTTTATCCACGGTTTCTTGCAACAAAATTGTTTAAAAAAATCATTTATCTGGCGTCTACATTCATCAAATACATACATATAAACAACTTTAATTATTCTTCATATCAGAGTTAACTCGGGCTTTCGCGTTTAAGAGTTAAAAGTTTTTGGCTTACCGTGCGCGAAATGCTCTGGGCTGCTCGGATTTTTCTCAGTTTCAGGTATCCAGGATTTTGACCAATTGCTAAACCCAAGTAAACTGGTGTTAAGGACAAAACTATTCAATCTTATTTAATAATTAATGTCGCTAAATAATTATTTATGTTTAAGGATATCATTTTTGCAGCCTCAGCTTCTCCCTCAGCTTGAACAATTTTCTGTTGTTTCTCTTGTTTAGCACGTTCCACTACAAATGCAGCACGTTGTGCTTCCTGTTGAGCGACTTGCTTAGCTTCAACTGCCGCGGTGTATTCTTTACCAAAGCTAAGTTCTGTGATAGAAACGTCGTCTAAAATAATGTTGAAATCTCGTGCGCGATCTATTAATTCTTTACGAACAAGATTTGACACTTGCTGTCTCTGTGTTATTAGTTGGGAAGCATTGAACTTAGCTACAACTGATTTTAGTACTTCGTTGCAAATACTTGGGAGTACCTAAAGAAAATTCACTCAATAGTAAAGCTTCTTTGATAGAAACATATAAATTACATTATAAATACCTTTTCATCATAATCAAGACCAAGCTGACGGTACATTATAGGTAAAGTTTGTGCATCAGGTCGTGATAAAACTCTTAGAGAAATGTTAACCATTTGCAAATCTTTAGAACCAGTCGGTGATGAGATCTTTCTTGGCCGACTTCTAATATCATAAATAATAGGATAATGGAACCATGGAAGACGGAAGTGAAGTCCTTCAGCCATGATATCTTTCTGAACACCACCCAAACGAGAGAATATAATTGCTCTGTGTCCCCCTTCAACTGGATGAACAAAATGTTAAATTGTATTTGTTTTTTTCTGGCTTTAAACCATTTAATTAAATGATACAATTATAAAGAAAATACCAAATGAATTCAGATACATACAGGGTGCCCCATGGAATGTTGCAATAAGTAAACAAGTCTCTCTCCCCCCTTGATGACCTTGGTGCGGTTTCTACGCACTAGGTCTGTATTCCTGAAACTCCGCAGTTTTATTCTAGCCGTGACAGAAGCCATAGTTCGCGCATCGGAATGAGTGACCTAACAACCGACGAAAAGGTGTTTCTTATTGAGTGCTACTTTTCTAGAGGAAAAGTATACCGTGAAGCTTTTAGAGGATTTCGAAGCAAATTTGGAACACATAGAGTTGCTAATGAAAACACTCTCAAGAGGTAAGATACTGGTATTTGTTTATATCCATGTGCTGTAGGATGTGCACTTCATGTCAATTTTTGGCAATTATACGGTATAAAAATAATTGAAACTAAACATTTTGCAGAGTGATCGATAACTTTGTGCAACACGGCACACTCCGGGACCGAAGACATAATAATCCGGGCCCTTCCTATTCAGTGATAACGGAAGACACGAGAATGTTGAGCAATATTTTGCCGAAAATCCCAATGCATCCGTTCGAAAAGCTGCCCAAACGTTGAATATATCGAAGACAACGTTACATAGGATCCTTAAACATTTGCAAAAGAATTGATTATTGTGCAAATTCTAACGGTGCTCACTTTGAAAATATTTATCATTAGGAATCCCTGTTTTTGACACTTTTTGAAAATTTACTTAATATCTTATTCAAATATTTTTTTTATAATAATTTTATATGCAAATTAAAGTGCGGAATTTCCTCTAAAAGATGTAGTATTACTCATCCCATTCCACGCATGCACTCAAAAATAAGAGTCATTTACTTATTGCAACATTCTATGGGACACCCTGTAGTATCAGACAATCTGTTTTAATAAAATAAAGTTTCTCAATTTCTTTAAAATTCTGATATACAGTATAATTATGTAATAGAAATTATTTAAAAGTTGTGGGGAGAAAAAATATTTCTTAACGAACATCGATGATTTTAATATCGATATTATTTAAAAAAAAAAAAAAAAACGGTCAATTCATCATTTATGTTGATCAACATAAATTTTTTATGAGATATAACTTATTAATTTTTAAAATATAGATTAGATTGTAGAATTACTAGACATTAACCTGTATACATGGATTGTGAAACTCCATAAGCAGCGGCACCAGCAACAGCCAAGAATTTGAGTCCGGTATTTAATCCATTTGGATTTTTGCCCAAACGTCCAGCCAATTCGTTGAATTTGCTTTGCGCCATAGCTCCAGTGTGTTTGACTCTTACTGAGATTACAAGAAAACACGAGGTTCAAGAAATCAAAGAAATCCCTTTCTTTCCTTATGACTGCTCAAGGCCTTCAAGGCCTTCACACACAAAACGACGTAACGATTTAAGACGTAAGCGTAAGCCGTAATCAGTAAGCACCATCGCACACCACACGCGTAAGGAGTAAGCTACGGCCAATCACACTGAAGAAAAAATTGCACATTTTTTTAAAGTGTCTTCATTGTACATAATTACTATAACTTTCTTTTTTTAGCTATTTTCTGTTGTAAGAAGTAAGTACACAATAACAATTATGTACTTATAATTAAGGATTGTATATTTTATAAATTGGAACAATATTGAAATGCATGATATGCACTTTTACAGGAAAGCACATCACGCGAGAAGGTTTGTGATTGGTTGTCCGTAAGAAGTAAGCCGTAAAGGCCTTCACACACAAAACGACGTAATGAATTAAGACGTAAGCGTAAGGAAACCAACCAATCAGAATCTAGTACTGTCCCCTCCACTTTCCTCCGTAAGACGTAAGCCGTAGTGGCGAAAAATATCGTAAGGATGAAATCGTTACGGCTTACTTCTTACGGACAACCAATCACAAACCTTCTCGCGTGATGTGCTTTCCTGTAAAAGTGCATATCATGCATTTCAATATAGTTCCAATTTATAAAATATACAATCCTTAGTTATAAGTACATAATTGTTATTGTGTACTTACTTTTTACAACAGAAAATAGGTAAAAAAAGAAAGTTATAGTACTTATGTACAATGAAGACACTTTAAAAAAATGTGCAATTCTTTCTTCAGTGTGATTGGCCGTAGCTTACTCCTTACGCGTGTGGTGTGCGATGGTGCTTACTGATTACGGCTTACGCTTACGTCTTAAGTCGTTACGTCGTTTTGTGTGTGAAGGCCTTAACGATTTCATCCTTACGATATTTTTCGCCACTACGGCTTACGTCTTACGGAGGAAAGTGGAGGGGACAGTACTAAATTCTGATTGGTTGGTTTCCTTACGCTTACGTCTTAAATCGTTACGTCGTTTTGTGTGTGAAGGCCTTAAGTGGAACGCACCCTAACATAGACTTGTCACGTCTCGGTATCTTCAGCTTCTATAGCCACGGTCTTTATAAATTGATTTGTGTATACGTCATACCATGGTAGAAGTAGACCAGGTATGTTCAGTTCATGGACACATTTTCGACCACTTCTGCGCAGCCCGAAGATTCCGCCATTTTTTATAACACTGAACTATAATGAAGACCACGGTCGTACATACAGGTCTTGCAACTCCCTTGGAGGGGGTAGTCTTCTTTTTGAAGCATTTTTCATTTCGGTTCATGACCACAAGAGGCGTTGCGATCAAGCGACCTGTTCTTATTTCTCTCTCCCACAGCCGACTGTAGAGTGAGATAGACATGGAGTCGCTCGATCACAGCGACGCTTGTGACTAAAATTTAAAATGTTTCGTGCTTCAAAACCACGTCTACCCCCACCGCTGAAAATTGGGCGAGTTGCAAGACCTGTATGTACGACCACAGACCACTTATTGGAGACACGGCGCTCCCGTGCTTTCGACTGTTAGCACAAGCAGCAGCGCCACCTTATCGGTGGGTCGTATAAGTAACGCGATATATATAGGTATACAGGGGTATATATAGATATACTGGGATATATATATAGGTATACACGTATCTATAGGTATACACGTATCTATAGGTATACACGTATCTATAGGTATACACGTGTATTTATACTCACCGTTCTATACACATCGCCCTGAAAGTTTTATAAGGTATTTTTAAAAGCACCTGCAATTATGAAAAACAAGTATGACCCTCGTGAAACATCCTAAAACGTTAATATGTGGTGCAAAAGAAAATATGCACAATTAATATGGTCAAACGATTGTTCTCATTTTACCATAATTGCAAGTACCTGAAATAAAATAAATGCATAGTTATTTATGGTATAAAAAGTTGTTTATTGAATAAAAATAAGATCTATTACTACAGTCGCACTTATAGTAACACTTGCATTAAAATCATTAGCAGACGCAATGATGGTACTACATTTTTCCTTAGTATTGCCTTCGCAGTATGAGGTACATAGACTTTCAAGGGAAAATGTTGTTTACACAAATGATAATTTTTATTTAAAAGCTATGAATCGATGTGCCTCAGCATGGGGTTGCACATTGCTTCTACCCAGACCTCCGATAGCTCCAAGTCTTTTGCGAAGCAATGTGATCCCACTTGTAGGCACACCGATGTACAACCAGCAACACATCTAAAAGAGGAAATGTCTTTCTTCAAAGGAGACATTATGAAGGTCTAAGATATGAAAATAGAAGAGAAATTAGAGAAAAGAAAACAGAGTAGGCAAATAAGAATAGAAAAGTAAGAAAGTATGAAATAAGATTAGCCTGGAAAGATGAGTGAGCCTTCGTCTCGTTGTCGTAATTCTTGTAAATCGTTGTCCACAAAAGTTCCACCAAGTAAATAGTCTGGATGTTGAACACAATCACACTCAAAGAAAAACCTCTGCACTGTAATTGCACTGAACACACTTCAAAATTCGCCAGCGTAAATTTGTAGATGCGAAGCCATCGCCGAATTGAAAGACAGTGACGCACAGGGACTTGTTTACATACAAACTTATTTTTTCCAAGATGGCGACTGCGCATTGCTGCGCATGCGCACGTTACCGCCGCGCCATCTTATCGGTAGGTCGTATAAGTTTTCTATGCTTTACCAACGAATTCAGACGTACATAGAAGTGTATTTCTTATGGCCCTCTTGAAGCTCGATTTTGTTGGGGATAGGGGTTAGTTCCTATCCCCAATGGGTAGAGGCGCTAGCAGCACCGCTGGCTCTGTGTGGTACATCAATATATCACCGACGCGCGCACACTACTCTAGATACCAGAAAAGGAACAGGCTCCGCCTTTTATTCTATCCTCTCTCGCTCTCCTACAGCTGTAATGCCTTGGGGATATGATGCGGTCTCACTCTTGCGCTCCACCTCCTCTAGTCCGTGGTGGTGGTCTCACTCTCGCTCCGTCTCTCTTACTCTCGTAGTCTTAATACACTGGGGATATGACGCGGTCTCACTCTCGCTCCGTCTCTCGTACTCTCGTACTCTTAATACATTGGGGATATGATGCGGTCTCACTCTCGCTCCGTCTCTCTTACTCTCGTAGTCTTAATACACTGGGGATATGATGCGGTCTCACTCTCGCTCCGTCTCTCTTACTCTCGTAGTCTTAATACACTGGGGATATGATGCGGTCTCACTCTCGCTCCGTCTCTCTTACTCTCGTAGTCTTAATACACTGGGGATATGACGCGGTCTCACTCTCGCTCCGTCTCTCGTACTCTCGTACTCTTAATACACTGGGGATATGATGCGGCCTCACTCTCGCTCCGTCTCTCTTACTCTCGTAGTCTTAATACACTGGGGATATGACGCGGTCTCACTCTCGCTCCGTCTCTCGTACTCTCGTACTCTTAATACACTGGGGATATGATGCGGCCTCACTCTCGCTCCGTCTCTCTTACTCTCGTAGTCTTAATACACTGGGGATATGACGCGGTCTCACTCTCGCTCCGTCTCTCGTACTCTCGTACTCTTAATACATTGGGGATATGATGCGGTCTCACTCTCGCTCCGTCTCTCGTACTCTCGTACTCTTAATACACTGGGGATATGATGCGGCCTCACTCTCGCTCCGTCTCTCTTACTCTCGTAGTCTTAATACACTGGGGATATGATGCGATTTCACTCTCCCTTTTTCAGACCGCCCACTGGCGTGGCCTGGCGTGTCGAGTTCTGACTGACGTCACGGCGCGATCGTCGCGCCATCGAGTGGATATTTGAGTCGGAGAATACTTGTCTTCAAGCTAAGCCAACGAATTCAGACGTACATAGAAGTGTATTTCCTATGCTTAGCTTGAAGACAAGTATTCTCCGACTCAAATATCCACTCGATGGCGCGACGATCGCGCCGTGACGTCAGTCAGAACTCGAACACGCCAGGCCACGCCAGTGGGCGGTCTGAAAAAGGGAGAGTGAAATCGCATCATATCCCCACTGTATTAAGACTATGAGAGTACGAGAGATGGAGCGAGAGTGAGACCGCATCATATCCCCAATGTATTAAGAGTACGAGAGTACAAGAGACGGAGCGAGAGTGAGACCGCATCATATCCCCAATGTATTCAGAGTACGAGAGTACGAGAGATGGAGCGAGAGTGAGACCGCATCATATCCCCAATGTATTCAGAGTACGAGAGTACAAGAGACGGAGCGAGAGTGAGACCGCATCATATCCCCAATGTATTAAGAGTACGAGAGTACAAGAGACGGAGCGAGAGTGAGACCGCATCATATCCCCAATGTATTCAGAGTACGAGAGTACGAGAGATGGAGCGAGAGTGAGACCACCACCACGGACTAGAGGAGGTGGAGCGCAAGAGTGAGACCGCATCATATCCCCAAGGCATTACAGCTGTAGGAGAGCGAGAGAGGATAGAATAAAAGGCGGAGCCTGTTCCTTTTCTGGTATCTAGAGTAGTGTGCGCGCGTCGGTGATATATTGATGTACCACACAGAGCCAGCGGTGCTGCTAGCGCCTCTACCCATTGGGGATAGGAACTAACCCCTATCCCCAACAAAATCGAGCTTCAAGAGGGCCATAAGAAATACACTTCTATGTACACTGCAGGACAGTAATGCCGTCCTTGGGTGGAGCTAGTAGGAAGCGGGAGTAGGGCGACCGGCAGTGGCGACTGGTAGCGAGCAAGCCAGGCCACCGCGTAGAGAGGGTAGCCTATTCCCCTCGCTCGGGACGGCATGTCTGTCCAGAGTCCAGGCGTCCCGTATAAGACTGTCTCAGACAATTTCAACAGAGTCCGCATAAGTCCCTCTCACTTGGAGTTAGTGGAGTCCCAGAGATAGCCTGCACTGTGTATAAGAGCGTCTCACTTGCGTCTAGCGCGAGTCGCCCATAAGAGCCTCTCACTCCAAACATTAGGCTCTCTTATTATAATCCGCAGGCCACTGCTGGCAGCGAGTGAGAGGGTCTTATGGGCGACTAGCACTAGACGCAAGTGAGACGCTCTTATACACAGTGCAGGCTATCTCTGGGACTCCACTAACTGCGAGTGAGAGGGACTTATGCGAACTCTGTTGAAATTGTCTGAGACACTCTTATACGGGACGCCTGGACTCTGGACAGACATGCCGTCCCGAGCGAGGGGAATAGGCTACCCTCTCTACGCGGCGGCCTGGCTTGCTCGCTACCAGTCGCCACTGCCGGTCGCCCTACTCCCGCTTCCTACTAGCTCCACCCAAGGACGGCATTACTGTCCCGCAGTGTACGTCTGAATTCGTTGGCTAAGCATAGGAAATACACTTCTATGTACGTCTGAATTCGTTGGCTTTACTATAGCCCATTTGGAGTGTCACCCCCCTGTGTACGACCGTGCTGAAGACGAGCTGTATAAAGTTAGCCACCCAACATTAATTAAAATGTTTTTTATTAACTTTATACGTTTGGTGGTCGTTTGGTGGTCAATGGTAGTGTAATAAAATCGTTTGGTGGTCAGTCGTTTAATTACAAAAACTAATTCAAAAAATAAGGCCCAAAGTTAGCCCAACAATTTTTTTCTTCGTCAAAATCACTTGAATGAGGGCTTAATCGATGCAGAATCGTTTGGTGGTCAAGAATAATACAAGAAAATCGTTTGGTGGTCAGTCGTTTCGCCAATAAATACAAAAAACCGAAACCGGGATCCCAGTGCAATTGCGCATACGCACGCAATTGGTCAGTCGTTTAATTACAAAAACTAATTCAAAAAATAAGGCCCAAAGTTAGCCCAACCATTTTTTCTTCTTCAAAATCACTTCAATGAGGGCTTAATCGATGCAGAATCGTTTGGTGGTCAAGAATAATATAAGAAAATCGTTTGGTGGTCAGTCGTTTAATTACAAAAACTAATTCAAAAAATAAGGCCCAAAGTTAGCCCAACAATTTTTTTCTTCTTCAAAATCACTTGAATGAGGGCTTAATCGATGCAGAATCGTTTGGTGGTCAAGAATAATATAAGAAAATCGTTTGGTGGTCAGTCGTTTCGCCAATAAATACAAAAAACCGAAACCGGGATCCCAGTGCAATTGGGCATTGCTGGTGCTGCGCATGTCCTCCCGGTCATCGCGATGACATCATAACCTCCAATTCTGTATCAAATAGGTCAAATACTCGTATGGGCTAGTCGCCACCGTTTCGGACATGGAGACTCTAGTCTTCATGATTTCGGACATGAAGGTTTTGGAGCCAGCCTCGAATAATAGTAATAACAATAATAATAATAATAATAATAATAATAATAATAATAACAACAACAATCATCTCAGACTCACTAACGGGAAGGTGCTGGCGATTAAGGTATAAAAATAGTCATAATACTCTACTTGCAGTGTTATTCGTAAATTTCTAATTGGTTCGAATTTGGCTTCAAAGCCACAATAAAATGGTTTTTCTATGGGTACGCATTCTGATTTGTGAATCGCTTCATTTTCATACTCAATAAGAGATGAAAGCCTCAAGAAGAATGTTCCATTGCTACTACCAATCAGTAAACTATTAATCTGTTGATTATATTACACATGTGCCAAATTTTCCTGTACCAAACAATAACATCTTAGACCTTTTTTTTTTACAAACTGTTTAAGAAACTAAGAAATTATTATTTGTTGAAGAAGCGAACGTTTACATATATTTACTATTAATTATTGGAACACAGCAAACTACATTTTTCACTCTGCACATGATTCACAACAAACTACTCGATGAATCTTCTTCTACTATATCTAATTTTCTTCGCAATGAAATTTCTCGCCAGTTAAGCAGAGCAGATTTTTTGTTAAGATTAGTAATTAAAAGTTATCCATTGATATAATTACAATTACCAACATTTTCGTCTCCAGCAACATTCAAAAGTGACATGCCTGTCCTGACTGTAACATTCTTCAAAATCTGCTCCGCTTAACCGGTGGGAAGTTTTATTGCGAAGAAAATGAGATGTGGTAGAAGATGATTCACCGAGTTCGTTTATTCTGAATCATGTGCAGTGTGAAAAATGTCAAGAATTACTAAAAACAGCATTACGCAGCAATTTCTAGGCTAAAAAAGTTCTGTCACAGCTAGAAATATTTGTATTTCTATTATTAATATGATGTATTTGTTTCAAATCGATCAGCCCATTAAAAACCAAAAATATAGCAATTAAAAGCTACATCGATTTTGGCTGACTCGTCTCCCTTACAAAGAATTTTCAATTTTCAATTTTGACATTCAAAATTGTATCAAGATATGGATCAGTGGTGGACTTGGATTCACGAAGAGGATTTCCATCTTACTATGGTTCGTGCAGATAGTTTCTACTGTTTTTTAATTACATAACCAAACAATAATTTCACAAAAACCAAATAATGTTATTCATTGATTTAAATCAATCCATTAATCTATTGGTGGAAGATGGTAAAATTATTTCACTTTCAGAAAAAGATGATGTAATGTAAAATGTTTTTATATAATAATATTGTAATTAAATAATTTGCTATTGTTCTTCTGATTCGAAAAAAAATTTCGTTCCTTTTTTGCGGTTTTTTATATTTTATATTTATTTATATGTGGAAAAAAAGATTTCATCAAGATGTAAACAAATTCAATAACAACGAAATTCAATAGACAGAATTGGTGACAAGAATTAATTAACTGTACAGGGAGTTTTTCCCCTTTGTTCCTCAACGCTTTAGCAGTCGACGCCGAAATTCTGGATTGATAAAACAGAAACCTGAGTTACTGGTTTTATCTATTAACTTTTAGGTGGCGTTTCTGGCCCTATTCTTCTTGTGTATTCACTATATTATTTTTCACATCTTATAGGAAAAACGCGGGACAAACGCCGTCCATTGTAGACATTCTGTATAATCATTCGCGTTGCTTTCGATATTAGTTAGACGATTTTGCAGCAGTATCTTGCGAAAAATAAGTCCGTAGTATGAACAAAGGGTTTAAAATGTGATGTGATTTTTATCGAGAATATGTGAAAAATCAGGATTTCGTAAGTATATAGATCTGTGGAATATGCAAGAGCCCATATAATTTTTTTTTCTCATATTTTGGATTTTTTTTCTTTGTAAAGTTAAAATTTGTACTCTGTTATACAATGTGCTATGTATTGTAGAAGATGAAAATGCTTATCTTTCACCATTATATCAAACATAGTTATGGGAAAATATTTTAATACAAAGGTTCATTGCATATACGTGTTCGCACATGAAATAGTTGAACAAAGCGGTAAAAGTTAGCATTTTGATATTAATTTCTTGTTGTTTTTTTTTTAATAGGATATGCCTCGTAAATGCAAAGTGCCATTCGAAGGAAGAATCGAAATTGTGAAGAATTATATGGCACACTTCCAGACCAACAAGTTTCCACCATACAAGTCTCCGATATGGGAAGAAATGAGTGCAAAATTAGAAAAGAGATGGACTCCCCACGATATCTACACAAATGTTCGTGAAGATCGTCTCTCAATTCTCACGCTTGCAAGAGAAAAATTAGGGATACAAGTAATCGACGAGCCTGAAGTGGCACAGCTTCAACAGAACGGTGAGTCTGATTTCCTTTTTTTTGCCAGACCAACAAGTTTCCACCATACAAGTCTCCGATATGGGAAGAAATGAGTGCAAAATTAGAAAAGAGATGGACTCCCCACGATATCTACACAAATGTTCGTGAAGATCGTCTCTCAATTCTCACGCTTGCAAGAGAAAAATTAAGGATACAAGTAATCGACGAGCCTGAAGTGGCACAGCTTCAACAGAACGGTGAGTCTGATTTCCTTTTTTTTGCCAGACCAACAAGTTTCCACCATACAAGTCTCCGATATGGGAAGAAATGAGTGCAAAATTAGAAAAGAGATGGACTCCCCACGATGTTTACACAAATGTTCGTGAAGATCGTCTCTCAATTCTCACGCTTGCAAGAGAACAATTAAGGATACAAGTAATCGACGAGCCTGAAGTGGCACAGCTTCAACAAAACGGTGAGTCTGATTTCCTTTTTTTTGTTTAATTAATGCTGGCAGCGATTTGACTATAGGCTATTACGAAGTTACGCAAAGTATCGAAAAGTACTATCGAGAAGTATAAAAACAAAATATTACAAGTACGATATTTGTGTGAAAAATTTTTTCTAAACTTTGTAACTGCAAGCCTTGCCTTTGGCTCGTGTTGCAAACTTACACTCGTTAGAAATTTTTTTTCCTTATTCATATCATAAAGTACCATTATAGTTCAAATATGTCTCAAGTCCGTTTTGCAATTACTTATAGCAATCGTGCCCTCAACAGAAGAAAGATGGAACGGCAACGATCGATTTTCATTTTCCGATTTGCAGTAATATTTGTTATTTAAAATCTTCTTAGTGCAATCATATCTACTGAATCATTAAACTGACAATAATATTTCATTTAATTCCCTCGGCATAGAAACACAAATTTGGGCAATCAAAAATTCATTATTAGTAATTAGTTTGTGTTATTACAATTGAATACAAGTGAATGCGATTATTTAAAACGATTGTAACTCACTGGGAACCATACAAAATTACTATGGCCAATAGTCCAAAAACTATTGAACACAATTCCTTTGGATTATTTTCATTGTCGAGAAATCAACGCTTACACAATTTTATTATGTTTATTGGATAAAACATTGTCTACACAGATCTAAACATTGAATTCCTCGATTCAAAAGAAATGCTTCTATTTTTTGAGAATTACTACTAACATTCTGATTACGACTAACGTTCATCGTTCCAATCTGGACACAAATGAATCGGCAATCCTTTTGATGGTGTTGAAATATGTTGATCTCTTATATTGATTTTAGATGAAGCTGTGATTGACAGGACTACAAACGATAATACATCAGATTCCGATGACCCGACGTGGACCGCTGAGAAGTCTCTTAAAAAAAAGATAACCGTCACTGATAACGAAATAGAAACAAAACAGTTTGATCTGGTTCTAACTGAAAGCGAATGGAACTCGATTAAGCCAGACGGCACGATTCGATACGGGACACGGAATACGGCTATCCTTCGACCGAAGGTTTGGACTAACGTGATTTCGTTTGCTTTTTGGAAGCAACACAAAACAAATTGTGCCTTCGTCTACAAACGGGCAAACGTCCGAACGGGCGAGGATGGTCAATCGTACCAAATTAAAATACGTGGAACGTGTATGAATGCAGAATGTGGGAATACATTCCTTGGCCGAGGCGTAAAACACCACGATAAAGAAGGATTGACTATTAATGTTACTACGAAGGATACGCGCGAAGAAGTACACCGAAGTTCGAGGCGTCCTCTTAATGGTGAGAGAAGGAAACGGGCAGCGCGAGAAATGGCAAACGAAGGCTGTTCCCAATGGAAAAAGCGCCAAGCACGAGAAAACATGGAATACGGAGACCTCGAGCCGGCGTTTTTACCTAATGGCGACGTTATGCGACAGGCAAAGAAAGAATATATTCACGCAGAACTGAATGTGAAACCTGGCGATTCTCGCGACTTAATCAGAGCCATAGAGTCCGCCTCCGATGATCCTAAGTATGCTGGCCTCATACACGACGTAGGATCGAAGCTATTTCATACATTTTATGGCTTACCGGCACAACTGGATGCCTACCAAAAATATTCACGACTAAAGAAATCGAAGAGGACAATCTGCGTCGATGCAACTGGGAGTATTGTTAAAAAGTTGGATCGTCCTGGGGGCTATAATAAATCCGGACACATTTTTTTGTATTCGATAGTTGTAAACTTCGAAGGACTCACTCAACCGGTACATCAAATGCTGTCAGAAAAGCACAATACTGAATTTATCGAGTACTGGTTGAAGAATTGGCTACGTCAAGGTGCACCGAAACCGAAGGAGGCAGTCTGTGACTACTCGAGAGCTCTTATATCTGCTTTATGCTTGGCCTTTAATAATAAAACGGTGAAAGCTTACTTGAACACGTACTTCGCTATTCTCGAGAACGCTCGTGGAGTAATCGAACGCCCCGCTACGATAATTCGTATTGACGTAGCTCACTTGATTCACATGATTTGTCGGTGGCAATGCTTTAAAAAAACTCACATAAAGTACATTAAGGACTTCTTTGTTCGATGCGTGGCCTTGATGATCGAGTGCGAAACAATTGCCAGTTTCGGAAAAATTTTCACTCTCACCTGCGCAGTCGGGCTCCAAGAATTCGCAAATTCCGAACTCTCACTTTCGAATGTGAAAACTGCAAAGGAAGCGAGACTCAAATTAGAAGACTACATTGCATCTCGACATATCGAAGAAAAAGTAGAAAAACACAAACCAAGAGACGACCTCGATTATACAGCCGGACCTTTCCAGTTTGAGGGGTCAGGAGGTGCTAGTACGCTTGACGACGAGAAGAGTAAGCTTCACGATGAAAAGAGCAAGCTTAACGACAAAAAGAGGAAGTTTGACGATGACACGAGTAAGCTTGACGATGATACGAAAGCTGGTAGTCGCCTTGAAGAGTGGGTTTCGCAACGAAAGGAAGAAGCTGGAAAGGTTGTATGCACTTTCACGCCCCCTGATCCGAATCCATTTTATCTCCCAGATTTCATCGAAAACCTACTCAAATTAGCCAAAGAATTTCCTTTGTGGACAGGAGTCGCAGCGTATTCTGGCTCTCCGCATGCAACATCGAGTTACGTTGAGGCGTACTTCCACGAAGTAAAACATCGAGTCTTCTCCACGATCCAACTGCCGGTCCGCGTGGATGTGTTTATGAAGCATCATGCGTTTGACATGATGGGGACATTAAATATGTTTAATTCCATGCTCAAGAAAGCGCAGATGATAGAAGACGCGGAGGACAAGAAACCGCAGACGGCAAAAGATGCTGAGGTGAACAAAGCGCAGGTGAAGAAAGCCCAGATGGCGAAATTGCATGCAGCTGAAACAGAAACAAGAGAATTAATGGACGTAAACCGAAAACCAATTCAGCAAACAGAACCCGGAACGGGGAAAGTTGAGTGCCCGAAAGATTTCTTGAAACATGCGGCGCCTATCCACACAGATATCATGGTACCTACAACGGAAGATCAAACCTTTGTGAATTCTTCTACGTTCACCGAAACTACATTTGCAAACCAGACGAATCACGTGACAATGAACGATTCGGACTTACTTTCGACCGAAGACTGGCGTGGAAAAGCTAGTAAGGATGTCGATGATTTTGGTATTATAAGCACTACCAACGATCAAAAAGTGCGTTCGAGTCTTGAAGTCTCATTGTCCATGGACAATTCTCCTGATCCTGAAGTCTCATCGTTTCTGGAAAGTGAGTCAATTGCGGAAAGAAACCAGGCAAATGTCTTGGACCACTCGTACGCGAAGCCTGACACGTCGCAAAACCCACTGGAATCCTCTAGCATTTCGGAAAGAAGCCAGGCAAATGTTTTGGACCACTCGTACGCGAAGCCTGACACGTCGCAAAACCCACTGGAATCCTCTAGCATTTCGGTTTCAGAATATCCGGAGAACGATGTGGAATATCGGTCACGTATGGCTAGCTTCGAAAAATCAACGGAACTAGATCAGCTACAGTTTGACTTAGAATATTCGTTTAACTTCAACACATTCGAATCTACGGACAATCGAATATTTAATGAGGCAGTAATCGTGTCGTCATCACCCTCGGAACCTATAGAAAACGCCATAGTAACACCGGAGCAGCTGTCAATGGCGAAACGAAGTAAATACTTCCGAAAGTTCCCAGAAATTCGACAAAGAAACTTGCTTACAAGGACGTTGCAAAGACCTCATTTGCTACCGAACGGTTCTATTTGTAAGCGACCAGTACAGATTGCTAGCAGCACAATATTTGTTTCTAACACTTGTCCTTTTGATGTGTTGGTACAAACACTAATGACCAGTGCCATAGATAATCCTAACTATGAAGAATTCTTGAAAAACTCTGAGAACATCACTTTGAAATTTATCGCAGATTTGCTCAAAAGTGGCGTCACGCAAAATATACTTCAGGAAAGGGTGAAGATATTAAGAGAATTTTATACACCGGAAATCTGTTTTCAAACAGAATCTCGTGTTCTATCCTATTTCATGGATGCTTGGGATAGTATATACAATATTGTAAAGCACACTATGGGAACGGAGCCGAGTGTTCGTAAGCTTGACGACTGTTTTCACTGCGGAGGCCGCTTGTATTCGCATACCTCGATATCCCCAAATCACAACATTGTGTTGAAAAGAGGCTTCAGTGCTTTGCAGGCTGCGTTAAGTTTTAAACCATTCATCAACGACGTCAAGTGTAGCTGCGGCGGCAAGTTCGCGTTGCACAGCGATCCTAACATTCATCTTCTGATCGACCTTGACATTCGCGGTCCTGCCGCGGTTTGCGGAGCTCATGTCGACGTTAAGGATAAATGTGTGCGAACCAAGGCGGGCTTACGAGGTAAATTGGAAGACTTCCCCCTCATAATAAATATTCAAACGAAAAATACAGGACAAAAACAAGGCAGGATTACAGTAAAATACAGGTATATACCATTTCTCACGATTTTTAACATTTATGTATTCGCTATTCGATATTAACTAAAGATTGCTCTTTTTCAGCCTCACTGGGGTGATTGGATACGCTCAAAAACATTTTATCGCGTATTGTCGGCGGTCTGCTGGCAACTGGCAAGTGTACAACGACCTGAGTGATAAAATAGGTAGTTGCTCATCAAATCATGAAATAGAACCACATCTTGCGGTGTACATACGTCAGTAAAATGATGAGACGGACTAAATATTTGTATCTTTGCGACGGTTAAATCGGGCAGAACATTTGAGTGATAGGATCGGCGGAATTACAGTTCGCAATATAGGCGTTAAAAACGCCATTGATTACGTCGGTACAGCTCGCAATACAGGCGATAACGTTGACATAGATTGCAATGATACAGTTTGTAAGATAGGCGATAAAGGCGACATAGACTTTGACGATCTCCTAAAATGTTTCGAAGATCTACGAAGTAGAAGTAATGTCATGGAAGCACCAAAGAAGATATAACCAATATTTTTTTTAATAACGAAGATACGCCTAGACGTACACAAATGCTATTATTTTTTCATATTTAATGCATATTGGCGTCTAACCGTCAACATTTTTGTTCAGCTGTTCTGATAATCGAGTGGCTCGGTCCATATCTCTATCGCTTCTTTCCGTACAATCGCGAGTTTTTCAAAAAATCCAATCGCGAAAATATTATATGATATTATAATAATATAATAATTTAATTATTTTGCATATAGAGCTATATTAAAACACGAAGCGAAACGAGAAAAGTTATTCAATGTTAGCCATTTTTTGCAATAAAAAATTATATTTTGCGTTTAGCTACCGTAAATTTATCAATATTAATTAGTTTGTCATTGATTTTTGTGATATTAACTGCTACAATTTAATATAATAAATACTGAATTCGATAAGACGCATTACATGTTTCGATGGTTTAGTTTATTTCATATTTTTATACAAGAGTTTATATCGCAAAATATATACATATAAACGGAATTTCAAACAATGATTAGTAATCGACTTCAGTTGATTGTTGTGTTTGTTCATTGTTTTTGTTATGGACAGAATCTGAAAAAAAGACGTTAGAAAATTGGTGCCACTGAAACTCATCACTGTCCTCCAGAATCGCGAGCTCCATTTTCCCAAGTTTTCCGAGAATTTTGTCAATATGGTAGCTACTGTATAAGATGCCACGTCGTAATTGAGCCTCGATGAAGACCCTGAATAAGAGCGTAAATCTCGATTCTTGGAAGAAGTTTGCAATGGAAATTTAAATTGGACATCGCGAATGATTTGTCGAAGCTCTATATTTTCCATTCTAGCGATAACTTTCATTCTTCGTTCCTGGAAAATTCGAAGCTTCATCGATTTGCGATTTTTCCCGTTTCAATTCGAGACCGAGAACAGTCATCTTCTCTTGTTGTACCTAAACGAAAAGTTCGTTGTTATTTTTCATAAAAAAAAAATTAATCCGAGAATTTCTTGATGATGATGCGGTATAAAGGGATTCTTCGAGAAGTAATTGAAAATTCATGCTGACGAGATTTTGCGGTAATTGAATTGAAATAACAATAAGATTTATTAAATAATTATCGACATATTGGTTATCGACATGCTGTATGCTGTATGATATGCCACGTCGTAATTGAGCCTCGGCGAAGACCCTGAATAAGAGCTTCGAAAATGCGTTGTAGACGAGCATCTGCATATTCTTTGGTACCGGAGTAGCTCCGACCATACACTGCGGTCCGCTTATCATCATCGACAGCATGTCAGACTGTCGCCGTTCCCGTTCTGCCTACTGTTGCTGCTATATATTGAAGAAATTCATTTGAAGCTTCGTTGAGAGTGAGCAGAATCATCCGAGAGTAACTCTGAATAATCAATATTTGGTACTTACTGTGCGAAATTATAATTGTTTAATAATTCAATGCGATTTTTTGAGCAATTGTAATTAACTCAATAAATCAGCGTGAATTGCAATGAACGATTTTTATTTGTCCAGAAGTCAATGATATTTACTCTGGGCAATTTGGATTCATGAAAAATCAATCAGAGGTATCTTAAAATCAGCAAGCAAAATACTCATAGTGGTTTCCAGTAACGTTTATTGGCAAAGGAAGGAATTAAAATTATTTAATGTAATTATAGTCAACAATGCGTATTTACAATTATAATTGTATGAGCCAAGAAAAAAAAATCAATCCTCACGACGCCCACTGCAAATCCTCCAGCCAAAGTCGTACTTGATTTTTTAAATTTAATGATGAAACGATGTACCACCAAACGTTTTAATTAATCACACTGTTCGTGACTGACCACCAAACGATTCTACATTGAATCAGCTCTATATGAAGTAAATCTGAGGTTTCATGATGCCACCGCAAGGACATGAGCAGCACTGAGCAGCACCACCAATGCCCAATTGCGTATGCGCAATTGCACTGGGATCTCGGTTTCGGTTTTTTGTATTTATTGGCGAAACGACTGACCACCAAACGATTTTCTTATATTATTCTTGACCACCAAACGATTCTGCATCGACTAAGCCCTCATTGAAGTGATTTTGACGAAGAAAAAAATTGTTGGGCTAACTTTGGGCCTTATTTTTTGAATTAGTTTTTGTAATTAAACGACTGACCACCAAACGATTTTATTACACTACCATTGACCACCAAACGACCACCAAACGTATAAAGTTAATAAAAAACATTTTAATTAATGTTGGGTGGCTAACTTTATACAGCTCTGAAGACGAAGGTGTCCATGGAAACGAGACGCCAAGACTGGGAGCCTCATTGGCTAGACAAATTACGCGGCAACAATGGCGGAATCTTCGGGCAGCAGCTTATTGGTCCTCTACGACGGAGATGCGTCAGAACATACCTGGTCTACTTCTACGATGCGGCATACGAACCTCGCTTTATGCTTGATTCACATCATAAGCTACGGAATATATACGGATGTCGCTGGCTACACAATGGACAAATTCCAAGTAACATAGAAACCTAGCATCTTTCTGGACAATTTTATCTACTTGTGAGATGAGATAAGTCAAAGGACTTATTAACGTCTTATCCGGTCAGTTAAATCAATCTCTTTGGAGATTATTTTTTATGGACTAGGACTCCTCTAGGAGTCACTCATCAGCCCAAGAAATAGTTAATCGAGCGAATTTTTAATAATTATAGATCGTGAAAAAATTCTGCCACAGCCCGGATTTGAACCAGGAACTACAGGGGTCTAACCTGTCGCGTTACCAGTTTCGCCACCGTGGCTCTGACAGAATGTCTCCACGATCCTTAATTCGCTACAACTACAGTGTTTATAGACAATCTTTACATATTAATCTTTTAAAGTGTAATGTCGACGGTACTTTTTAATTGTGAGATGAGATAAGTCAAAGGACTTATTAACGTCTTATCCGGTCAGTTAAATCAATCTCTTTGGAGATTATTTTTATGGACTAGGACTCCTCTAGGAGTCACTCATCAGCCCAAGAAATAGTTAATCGAGCGAATTTTTAATAATTATAGATCGTGAAAAAATTCTGCCACAGCCCGGATTTGAACCAGGAACTACAGGGGTCTAACCTGTCGCGTTACCAGTTTCGCCACCGTGGCTCTGACAGAATGTCTCCACGATCCTTAATTCGCTACAACTACAGTGTTTATAGACAATCTTTACATATTAATCTTTTAAAGTGTAATGTCGACGGTACTTTTTAATTGTGAGATGAGATAAGTCAAAGGACTTATTAACGTCTTATCCGGTCAGTTAAATCAATCTCTTTGGAGATTATTTTTATGGACTAGGACTCCTCTAGGAGTCACTCATCAGCCCAAGAAATAGTTAATCGAGCGAATTTTTAATAATTATAGATCGTGAAAAAATTCTGCCACAGCCCGGATTTGAACCAGGAACTACAGGGGTCTAACCTGTCGCGTTACCAGTTTCGCCACCGTGGCTCTGACAGAATGTCTCCACGATCCTTAATTCGCTACAACTACAGTGTTTATAGACAATCTTTACATATTAATCTTTTAAAGTGTAATGTCGACGGTACTTTTTAATTGTGAGATGAGATAAGTCAAAGGACTTATTAACGTCTTATCCGGTCAGTTAAATCAATCTCTTTGGAGATTATTTTTATGGACTAGGACTCCTCTAGGAGTCACTCATCAGCTATAAACTATCATCTAGGAGTCACTCATCATCTATAAACACTGTAGTTGTAGCGAATTAAGGATCGTGGAGACATTCTGTCAGAGCCACGGTGGCGAAACTGGTAACGCGACAGGTTAGACCCCTGTAGTTCCTGGTTCAAATCCGGGATGTGGCAGAATTTTTTCACGATCTATAATTATTAAAAATTCGCTCAATTAACTATTTCTTGGGCTGATGAGTGACTCCTAGAGGAGTCCTAGTCCATAAAAATAATCTCCAAAGAGATTGATTTAACTGACCGGATAAGACGTTAATAAGTCCTTTGACTTATCTCATCTCACAATTAAAAAGTACCGTCGACATTACACTTTAAAAGATTAATATGTAAAGATTGTCTATAAACACTGTAGTTGTAGCGAATTAAGGATCGTGGAGACATTCTGTCAGAGCCACGGTGGCGAAACTGGTAACGCGACAGGTTAGACCCCTGTAGTTCCTGGTTCAAATCCGGGATGTGGCAGAATTTTTTCACGATCTATAATTATTAAAAATTCGCTCAATTAACTATTTCTTGGGCTGATGAGTGACTCCTAGAGGAGTCCTAGTCCATAAAAATAATCTCCAAAGAGATTGATTTAACTGACCGGATAAGACGTTAATAAGTCCTTTGACTTATCTCATCTCACAATTAAAAAGTACCGTCGACATTACACTTTAAAAAATTTTATCTACTCCTACCTGACTTTTACGAACCAGTTACTGGCACATCTCCTCATTGAGGAGGCAGCCATAAGGAAAGGAAGGAAGGTGAGAGCATAGGCATCGGCTATCCAGTGTATAATACATATCAGTGGTATCCACCCTTTCTTACTGCATATTACATAAACCGTAGTAATGAGGTGGTAAATTCTGCCGATGTTAATTCCCTTAATATCCATATGAAGCTTTGTACATAATAGAGTGAGCAAATAAAATGTTAAACAAACCTTTGAAAGTGGGTAACTACACAAATATAAATTTTGCAATTTGTATAGCACAATGGCTCGATAGCACACGTGCTTGGTTCTGAATTAACTTTCGAGAGTCTCGAATTCGGAACTCACGTCTCAATCCCCTTTTTTTTCTTTAATTATCAACTATGCTTATTGGTCCACCTAGTTAACTTAAGATTCATTAAATATATGATTATATTAGCCAACAAATATTGTATTATATTACATCGTACACATGCAATAAATTGGTACATCAAACAGTGAACGTTTCTTCTTCCCGAGAGCCTACCTGTGACAAACACCTATGTTACGTCGTTTCATGTTTTAATAGCATAAATAATATTCAGACGGATAAGGAAGGCATTACGAAAAATTACCAAAAACAAAATTGCACTTATAAATCTTGGGCATAAAATGATGAACATATAAAAATGAAATATAATAATGCGATTTTTTTTTTCAATTGCTGTCAAATTTTCACTTACATCTTCATGAGAGTTCGTGTCGCAACAAATGAGGCTGCTCATTTCCACCAGCTATGGATTATCATATGTGAAGAACACGCATTGGGCGCGTTGGCAATGATTCAGCTTTGTAATCGTAATGTGCCGAGTTCCCGTCTGGAGACGAAAACTTTTTTTTCTTCATTTCTTTTTTCTTTAATTTTTTAAGAGAGTTAATGCCACTCTAACGGCTTAAAAAATAGGAAATTGTGGTCAATTATTATTAAAAAATAGTCATGACAATTATTTTGACAAATAGTCAAAACAATCCATGGGTCCCACTGAGTCGCACCTGGGTGTTTGGTGGGACATTACCGCTAGCTAGCCTGGTCGACAACGTAGGAGAAGAAAATGCCCCACCAAGCTCCCTATTGCGAATGAGGGGCAGCATTGCCGTCTCCCTTAAACTTGTGCTGTGCGACAAGGATGCGCCGAGAGACGCTCTGGTGTCTCGCTCGCACCGTACTGCTCTCTGCATTGCACGCACAGACGGAGGTACGTGAGCAGGCATCGCCCAGTCTTCTCTCTTACCTCACTGCACTACGTCAACAACGTGGATCCATTAATGGCGCTCAGTGTACATGATTTTAAGAGTATACTACAATTTTTTTTTTCAAAATGGTGACTTCGCAGCTTATTCAACAAAATCTCTTGTTCATAACAGTGTTCTGCGACTGGACGAATTACTTTTTGGGGGTTTGACCTGAAACAAAAATCCAAATAATTTTCAATTCTATATAAAATTAGCTGCAGAAGGTCTAATCAGAACTTTGATTTTAGACGTGCGCTATTTTGACAAAACACGTCATTTTTTAATTTCCCTACGTATTTCTCTAGCTATTCTTATACAGAACTGAAAAATATTTGTTTTTTTTTTTGTTTCGGGTTAAACCTCCAAGGAGTGATTTGTCTGGCCGGAGAACACTGTTCTGAACAAGAGGGTTTCTTGGGTACGCCACCATTTCGAAAAAAAATTAAACAAAAAATTTTTTTATACTCTTAAAATCATACTGCCTTTCCTTTTTCTTATTTTTGTGTTCCATTCTTGAAACGCTTATATTCATTCACTCTATATTTGAAAACGCAGAGCGAACTGATACTCTCAAACTAGAAGAAAGAACTGAAAAAGGCTAGCAGAAACTGCGGGAATGTTTTCAGTTTACTTGCAACATTGTATGCCTTCATGGGTTCGCGGCATATGTATTCTTTAAAAGGTTCCGCTCACTATTACTTTTCTACGATTCTGAGTTTCATGTGTTCTTTGACAAATGGAAAACAATGAAGTCTCTAGCAAGGTGAACATGTCATTGCATAAAGTATGTGTTATAAAACTGCATATGCAATGTTTTGAACTACACATATTTTATTTCGCGTGTGGTTTGCTTAGGACTGCATTATTTTTTAACTTCGCCCTCCCATGCGAGCCATGCAACACCGGGTCAAACAAATTAAAGAAAAAAGAAATGAAGAAAAAAAAGTTTTCGTCTCCAGACGCGAACTCGGCACATTACGATTACGAAGCTGAATCGTTGCCAACGGACCCAATGCGTGTTCTTTACATATGATAATCCATAGCTGGTGGAAATGAGCAGCCTCATTTGTTGCGACACGGACTCTCATGAAGATGTAAGTGAAAAATTGACAGCAATGGAAAAAAAATCTCATTATTATATTTCATTTTTATATGTTCATCATTTTATGCCCAAGATTTATAAGTGCAATTTTGTTTTTGGTAATTTTTCGTAATGCCTTCCTTATCCGTCTGAATATTATTTATGCTATTAAAACATGAAACGACGTAACATAGGTGTTTGTCACAGGTAGGCTCTCGGGAAGAAGAAACGTTCGCTGTTTGATGTACCAATTTATTGCATGTGTACGATGTAATATAATACAATATTTGTTGGCTAATATAATCATATATTTAATGAATCTTAAGTTAACTAGGTGGACCAATAAGCATAGTTGATAATTAAAGAAAAAAAAGGGGATTGAGACGTGAGTTCCGAATTCGAGACTCTCGAAAGTTAATTCAGAACCAAGCACGTGTGCTATCGAGCCATTGTGCTATACAAATTGCAAAATTTATATTTGTGTAGTTACCCACTTTCAAGGGTTTGTTTAACATTTTATTTGCTCACTCTATTATGTACAAAGCTTCATATGGATATTAAGGGAATTAACATCGGCAGAATTTACCACCTCATTACTACGGTTTATGTAATATGCAGTAAGAAAGGGTGGATACAAGTCTCCCTATTTGAGTGTTCACCCGGTTTAAATCGTGGATCTCGAGGAACACACGAATTCATTCGACCAATCAAAAACGTGGAACTAGTTCGAGAGTCTCGTTCAGGTGGCGCGTTGACGCGCCAAAACACAGCTCCAGAATATCACGCGTAGTATTACTATACATATATACACGACCAATCGTAAACGTGGAACTGCTTCGAGGGCCCTCCGCTAAGGTGGCGCGCCGAAACCAGAGAAAAATTGAGTCCACCAAAAACAGATCTCCGTGAACTAGGCCGGCACACTT
Organism: Cephus spinipes; assembly: GCA_963971525.1. Classification (NCBI taxonomy): domain Eukaryota; kingdom Metazoa; phylum Arthropoda; class Insecta; order Hymenoptera; family Cephidae; genus Cephus; species Cephus spinipes. Next base: position 16,691,559 of record OZ020573.1, on the reverse strand, counting down.
TGACTTTTTGAACTTTTTCTTTTGCAGATCGTTTGTAGGTATTTGTTGGATTAATAAGAACATTTGTCGGTTAACGGTTTATTAAAAAAATCAAAAATAAAAAAGTACGTGAAGTTGGCCGTAATTTTTTTATTTTTTCATCTATCTTTGTTTTTCACGTGGCCAATCGATGCGGAATCGTTTGTAGGTCACAAATAATCCAATTAGTATATTTGGCGGATCGTTATTTCAATAAAATAAGCAAAAAACGTATTCGATGCATTGTACGCGGGACGGTCATATGACCACGGGAAGTTGGCCGTAATTTTTTTATTTTTTATATTTATATTTTCTTTATCGCGAAAATAAAACTTCAATACAAAAACGTTTTAACTACATGAGCAAACTACAGGAAATTATTCCACTTCGATTTAGATATATAAACACCATTTGGATCAGATATATAATCACGAATTTGGGTTTAATAAGCGTCATAAGCAATCATACGATCGTAACCTCAAAATCTAATAACGAGACAACGTGTTTTTTTTTTGCAACTCGTAACTTCAAAACGATTACGCACAGGATTGCAATTAAATTACAAAAATTTATTACAATTTTCTGCCAAAATGCACACATTTTCTTGCAGATATCAATTATCACTGCCGGCACCGAGGACGATCCAGTCATTTACATTTATTTTTCGCACCAGTTACCGACAAACGTTCTAATTACTTTATTTGTAACCTAAAAACGATTTCGAATCGATTAAGTACCAGTTAAATAAACATTTATCATTAATTACGATTTTTGCGGTCAACTTCCCGTGGTCATATGGCCGTCCCGCGTAAAATGCACCAAATACGTTTTTTGCTTATTTTATTGAAATAACGATCCGACAAATATACTAACTGGATTATTTGTGACCTACAAACGATTCCTCATCGATTGGCCACGTGAAAAACAAAGATAGATGAAAAAATAAAAAAATTACGGCCAACTTCCCGTACTTTTTTATTTTTGATTTTTTTAATAAACCGTTAACCGACAAATGTTTCAATTAATCCAACAAATACCTACAAACGACCTACAAACGATATGCAAAAGAAAAAGTTCAAAAAGTCAAAGTGTGCCGGCCAAGTTCACGGAGGTCTTACTTATCTTGGGCCGTGAGAGAGTAAAAGTGTGAGGAAGAACAAGAGAGTGTATGGGTGAGAACGAGACGAATCGAATGTGAGGATCATTGGATATGAGTTACTACCAGTTACTAGCACTATACAGCGGACCAGACAACACATGGGGCTGACCTTCAGACAGCCTTTTACCTAAACATAAACACAAATGATTTAAAGGTATGTATAAAACTATAGAATTTCTAAGTTACCTAAACTTTAACTAAACTAAACTAGATTAAGCTTTAATTTTAGTTTCGGCGAAAAAGCCAGTGATTGCCGTGATTATTTTTTCTTCAGATGAAAAAACTAGATTTCCTGCATCGAATGGCGGGAAGCACTGATTCTCAATCAGCTTTTCCCTCAACGCAGTTGACTGTGTTCTTACTAAGGGACAGTTCCACATACAGTGATTTAGATCCTGATCTTCTATGCCACATCCACAGAGGCTCGACTCAACAGCCCTGATGCGATTCAAGTGCGCAGCTAAAAAGGCGTGTCCTGTTCTCATTCTATTGATCATTGTGATCTGGGGTTTGTTCAGACGGAGCTTTGCGAACCAAGGGGCACTGTAATGAAAACCTGATTCTGAAAAAAAGCGCCTTCCTTTTGTTTGACCGTATATTCTGAAGTATTCCATTGCTTGAGCATTAGCCTTACAGAATAGTGTGGGGAGCAAGTCCCCCAGGATGACACGGCTAGAGTCAGGTAGAGCTAAATCCAAGGCAGCCCTTGCTTCCCTATCAGCAATTACATTTCCCTTGATCCCCTTGTGCCCTGGAACTAATCTTATCGCTTGCAGAGGTCTGAAGGAGTCGGTGAACACGTAGTAGGTTCTGGGTGATTCATCCTTAAGGATTCTCTTAATTGCTTCCAGGATAGCACATATCTCTGGACTCAGAATAGAGGTGAGATCAGAGAGTCTAAACTTATGTGTTGTCAGAGAATCAATTTTTACTATTGCAGCGCCAGTGCGAGGTAATTCAGGATTTCTGGAACCATCAGTACACCATACCGTGGAGCTTCCCAAAATTTGCGTCAAGAAATTTTGGTGGCTTTCGGCAGGAGTGACCAGATCAGGTTTTCCCATCTCTTCTAAAGCTAAGTACCAGGTCGAGCGAAACATCGATTCGTATGGTGCAATGTAGCACGCTGGCATTTTAAATTTTAGCATTCCCCCGGACGCTGAAACAATTTCGTTCCATGTATTGGCTGAAGAAGGAAAGAGGTGCCTATTTTTACTACTCCTTCCGGTAAGCGCCGCACATAGTTTAGTCATTTTGTCGCAAAGGATATCCGTAGTAATAACTGATTTTTTGAGCAGGTACTTTGATGCCAACCATTCCCTTCTAATGTCCAGAGGGAACTCCCCGGCCAAAGCCAGCAAAGCACCCACCGGGGTGGAAACAAGAGAACCCAGACAGGACTTTAAGGCTGCGAACTGCGACCTGCCCAAGCTCAGTAGAAGCGAGCTGCTAGCGTCACGAGCCCATATGGTTCCCCAGTCCAGAATCGATCTATTATATGCCTTATAGAGGGATAGCATGGTCAGCGAGTGCGATCCCCACGTCGAGGAGGAGATCGCCTTTAGAACTCTGGTGCCAACATCGCATCTTTCCTTTATGTACTTAATATGACCATTCCAGAGTAATTTAGGGTCAAAGATGACACCCAGAAATCTAACCATAGAAGAAGGTGATATATCCACTCCTTGATATCTCAGACGTGATTGAGGAATGCGACGTTTACGTGAAAAAATCATCCATTTGGTTTTTGTAGGTTCTATTTCTAAGCCCCTTGAGCGAAGGAAGCCTCCAAGGGCGCAGAGGGACCTCTCCATCGTTTCGACCAGCTGTTGGGTCTCCCTACTGGACGTATATATCACCAGGTCGTCCGCATACATGAGTACCTGACACTCGTTCGCCTGGGAATCCGTAACCTCTCGTAGGTATAGATTAAACAAAATAGGGCTGAGTATGGATCCCTGGGGCAAACCTTTTGTACAGATTCCCTCAGCTATCTTCCGTGGTCCTAAAAATACCTCTATGTACCTTTCTTTCAGGAGTTTCCAGAGGACGCGGCAAATTCCTCCAGGAAGTCCTAGGTGGTTCAGCTGTTCGACCAGGATCGATGGAATGACGTTATCAAAGGCACCTTTAACATCCACAAACACCGCCCCCAGTTGTTTACCTCCCAGAAAAACGGTATGTACGTCAGCACATAGACACGATATGTTGTCCATGCAAGATCTGGATTTCCTAAATCCGAACTGGAAGCGCGGAATTAGCTTATTTTTTTCCGCCCACCAATCTAGCCTGAAGTGTATAAGCTTTTCAAATATTTTCTGTATACAGGACGCCAGTGCTACGGGCCTATAACCCTGCGGTGCCTTTGGGATAAGAACACAAGAGTACTGAGGCCAAGATATAGGGATTTCCGAAGTCTCCAGAAAAAGGTTAAAAAGTTTTAATATATAGTTCTTTGCTTTTGTGCCAAAGTGTTTAATAATCCCGTAGCTTATGAGATCAGGACCTGGGGCCGATCCGGTCTTGTCTGAATCTATCGCGGCGTTAAGTTCATACAATGAGAGAGGAGAACTGGGCCATACATTTTGCGTCTGAGAGGTGTCTGGCTTCAACACAGGCTCCGGGAGGTAAATATTTTTCCAAAAAGCTAATTAAGTGGGGTGAAACAACATTCGAGCTCGCGGGTGGTTTATTGTTGTATCTATTCTTAAAGGCTGCCGTAATTTTCCAAACCCTCCTGATGTCTGAATTTGGACCCAAGGAGTTACAAAAATCGCGATAGCTTTTCCTTTTCGCTTCCGCAAATATCTTTTTCGAGTGTGAGATAGCAGTTTTCAGGGACTTGAAGTTCTCTTGCGAGGGTAGTTGTTTATACCTAAAGTGTACATGTTTCCTGTTGGCCAGGGCTCTAGCGCAGTTTTTGTCCCACCATACTGTGGGTGGGAAATGTTTTTTCCAGTCTTTCGTTGCATTGGGCTGGACGTTCCATCAAATGGTTTGGCCCCCGATATCATTAAGCATGTTTTGACCTCATCAATAAACCAATCGTAATCCCCAGCCCGTACGCACGAATCCAGCAATCTTATTTCAATCCTACGTTCCAGGGAATCAGAGAAATCCGACCAATCTACGCCACCCAACCTAATCCCGGGCCTTCCCTGCTTCGAGGACAAAGGACCGCAGTCGTACTCTATGGCTAGAGGGATGTGATCGCTAGCATTCCAGTCATCAATCGGACGCCACCTGAGAAGCAAAATTATGTCGTGGGTTGCCATGGAAAGGTCCGGTGCAGACCCTTGGCCCTCCTTATCCGGTATCCTACTGACGGAACCGTCTTTGAGGGTGCCCCAGTCGCTATCTTCTAGAGCTTCGTAGAGGTGGGTGCCCGAGGAGTTATTTCCAGTAAAGGGACTCCAGCTAGAGTGTAAAGTGTTTAGATCAGCTAAAAAAAGGCTGTTCTGATGCGGCAGTTCATTAAGGATTGATTCCCACAGAAATGTGGAAGATGGACCATCCGGCGCTCTATACCCAGCAAAAATCTTCATTTGACCCTGCTGCAGGAGCAGTTCAACCCCTATGATTTCCAGACCCTGTCTGCACATTGATTCGGTGTCGTCCACTGGGGAATAGGGAATGCCCTTCCTAATTAAAATCAGAACCCCACCCCCGCGATTGAAGGAGGGCCTATCTCTTCTATATAATTATGTTGTACCCTTTGATTGAAAAGGAATCCCTAGGCTGAAGCCAAGTCTCGCTAATACAGGCATTATCTATCTCTCTAAGCAAGATGTAGAGTTCGTTTACCTTATTTAATACGCTCCTGGCATTCCACTGTATAATGCTAAGCTGCGTAAAACATAAGCTGCTACGCTTATGTGCCATGCTTGACAACCTTAGTAACGATAGGGATAAAACTATTAATTACAAATAGGACTTGATTAATACGAGTTCTAGTAACACAATTAAAATCTATATACTATTTAAAGAAAGTAACCTAATGATTTAAATTTACAGAAAAGGCCTGCCGACCCTAAGAAAAAGGAAAAGAAAAGAAGGAAAGAGAAAAAAAAGAAGAAAGAAGAAGAAAAACAAGAAACTGCTATCGCGGTCTAGCGCAGGAACCCGCCCTCGCAGATCGAGAAGACCGCCCTACATCTATCCGCCCGCTCCGAAGACCCCTGCCGACCTCCTACGAGACTCTGCAACGCAGAGTCCATGAGTCAAAGTGGGGAGGAATTAAAAGAATGGGAAGAGCCACATAACCCGAAAAGCATACGCTCGCGAGCGGAGACGTCGATACACCGCCGGTAACGTTCCCAACCTCCAAGCAACTCAACGAGTTGGGCCGCTTTCCTGGAGTGGACGCGGGAAAAAACGAGAAACAATTACAGCGGATCGCACGGCTCGTTTCAGAACCAGACTTTCAGCATGGAAGGCTCTCACATCAAGAGGCGGCAGGCGGACGGACGAGAGAATCACTTGGAAGACATGCAGATAAGGAGCTTGATGAGCTCCGGAATCAAGTCTCTATTTGCAGAACACAAGGTCTCTAGTTGATTAACAATTGCTCCAATGTCACCACGGGGGTTTCTCAAATCCGTTGTTGATGGATGACCAGATGGGCCATCGCCTGATCCATCTAGACTACCCCGTACCATCCCCGAATTAACCTCGATTTGGGAGTAGTGTTGTGAATTTTCCTTCACCGACACCTGATGTTTATAAGGTACACTGGGACGGGCATCCGCAACCACGTTGTTATTATCCGTCGTTACTACTTTCAATACCTCCAGCCGGCTGACATTGTTAATGGCCATGTATTTTTTAATTTTCTTTTCTAGAATAAACGAGGGGCAGTCCACGTCTGAGATTCTGTGAGGGCCCTGGCAATTTGGGCATTTAATAATGTCAGATGTGCATTCACTCTCACGATGGTCCATAGAACATCTCGAGCATCTCACAGAGCCCTTGCACAGAGCGGCAGTATGTCCAAATCTTTGGCAATTAAAACATCTATATGCCGGAGGAATAAAAGGGACTACAGGACAGTCATAGGACCAACATCTAATTGTCTTCGGCAGGGTGTCCCCTAGGAAGGTGACCCTAATAAGAGGTAATGGCACTTTTTCTCTTTTCTTTTTTTTATTAGTGCTTCCCCTAGCTGAAAAAAGCCTTTCCACGTCAAGAGTTTTAGGATTGCCCGAGTGAGAGTTGAAAGCCTGAACTAACAAAGCTGCATCTAGTTCACGATCAATGTCCCTGAACAGACCAACGCGCGTTACCCTGTACTCGGGGATAAAGGCCCGTACTGATACCTCTCTTTTAGCGTTAAAAGACGTCTTTTATCGACTGCTATCTGCTGTCTTAACGACTAATAGACGTCTCTTAACGCTAAAAGAGAGGTATGAGTACGGGCCAAAGGCTATCCAGTTCGGATCTATGTCGCTAGCAGAAGAAATCAGATTGTTGGCCTCTTCTCTATCTTCCAAGGTAATTCTTACTGTGGCCTTGCTGGGTCGTTCTATTTTACTTAGAGACCCAAACCTACGAAGTTTGGCTCCCAGAGTAATCGGGTGGTATCTAGCAATGTTCTTGGTTCTCTCTTTATGACGCAGGAGGATGACGAACGGGGGAGCAGTAGAATCCGACGCTGCAGGTTACCCTCAGACGAATCACGAACCTCCGATCCCCCCTCCTCATCCGAAGTAGAAATAAACCCCACCTCTATTTGTGAACCAACCCCCTCCAGAGGCAACAGCAGATCTGCGCTTACCCTATCCCAGGATGACTGATTTGAACTGTTGGCCATAAGTGGCCATAAGTAAATGAGCGCGTGAGTTGAGAATTTGTTCGACCCCTAATCTCCCGCGGTCAAGAAAGATTTGGTCTGTTACCAGGAGGAAACAGCGCTCTCCGCACCGCTCCACTCCGCCTGACCCCCGGCTAAACTAAAGTCAAACCAGCTAGAGGACGATAACACTTATACATAGAACGTACAAACAAGGATTATATACAAAATCTTTGTTACAGGTCAAATGCGAAGATCTGGACACACGCACACAAGGAACTTACGACCCTGTAGAAGGTGAACCCCGCAGCTAGCAACAGGCGCTCAAACAAGTCGACGCGTTGTCATACAGCATCGGCTATATGTTTCCTCCCGTTTCTTTCTTCTTTCAAGTGCAGGTTATGCAGCTAATGTGTCCAAGCAGCTATTGCTGCATGTGCGTTCTTTGCAGGAATTAAAATTACTTTGCACTTGAGATCACTATGTCAGTTCCCGCACCCCGGGAGTGGGGAGAAAAGCGGAGCGCTCTATTGCTCTTTATTAATAATAAATAAACGTATGATAATCAAAAGCTCCACTAAAGATGTAAATTTCACTAATTATAAGAATAATATTCACTATAATTTCAAAGACCCAACTAATAAATCCTTCCTTCATTTCCTTATGGCTGCCTCCTCCAATGAGAAGATGTGCCCCAACTAATAAATAAGGTGCTTCAAATGAACTAAGAGAACACAGGTAGGGTACGTCCGAACGATAGCGCTGTTCGAACCGAACACCGGAGGGAAACCTCAACCTCAAGTTGAAGGACGATTATGGGTGTGTTCCGAAATGTACTGACAGTACTGGGTGCTTTCCATTTACTGGCACAAGTTGACACAAGTCGACTTGTGTCGCCAAAAGTGCTTTCCATTTGATTTGTGTCGCCGTGTGTCGGCGACACAAGTCGACTCGGGAAGACTCTGCTAGAGTGGTGAGTTTACGAGAGTTGACATGAGTCGACACGAGTTGACACAAAAGTCATGTAAATGGAAAGCACCCATTAAGGTGCCTTTTCATGGGACGCTATGACGCTCATTTTCAGCGTCAAATACGTCACGTGACTGAAAGTAACGCTAGCGATTATTTATGTCCGTGAAAAAGGTACAGCGCATGGTAGAAGTAGACCAGGTATGTTCTGACGCATCACCGTCGTAGAGGACCAATAAGCTGCTGCCCGAAGATTCCGCCATTGTTGCCGCGTAATTTGTCTAGCCAATGAGGCTCCCAGTCTTGGCGTCTCGTTTCCATGGACACCGCGACATAGAGTCTTCAGCACGGTCGTACATACAGAGATGAGTAGGGAGATTGCCAACGAGCCTGTTTTTGGTGATGGCAATTTTTCTCTGGTTTCGGCGCGCCACCTTAGCGGAGGGCCCTCGAAGCAGTTCCACGTTTTTGATTGGTCGTATATATATAGTAATACTACGCGTGTAAATCTGGAGCTGTGTTTTGCCGCATCGACGCGCCACCTGAACGAGACTCTCGAAGCAGTTCCACGTTTTTGATTGGTCGAATGAATTCGTGTGTTCCTCGAGATCCACGATTTTAAACCGCGTGAACACTCAAAAAGGGAGACTTGTATCTACCTTTTTTTTACAGGATATTGCATAAACCGTAGTAATAAGGTAGTCAATACCCTTAATATCCATATGAAGCTTTGGAAATAATGAGAGTAAGCAAATCAAACTTAAAAAAAAAACCTCGAACGTGGGTAACTACAGAAATATAAGTTTGCTAAATAACATACCACAATGACTCGATGGCACACGTGCTTGCTGCTTTAAGGATGTTGTTCGGTAAAATGAAAGATCCAACAGAGGATTGAAACTTTCACCAAATATTCTTCGAATTATTAAAAAAATATTTCTCCTCAGGCAAAAATCGTTTTGCCGTCCGGAATATTGGTAAAAAATGTCATTGAAATTGATGATTTTAATACGCAAAGCATAGACGCATGGCCTATATTAATTTTTTGACATCGATGGAGGTCTAACACATGCATGAAACTTTGCTACAGTTAAAAGACTCTAAAAGACATATTCTAAAAAAAAATGAAATTTTTTGACCGTCTCGATCCATGTTTATTTTGACGAAAACTAAAATTTTCGATAGTATATGAGGTGTGTGGTGGGGGGAACGCTCGCGACGTGGCAACAGCGTAGCTGGGTCGGCGGAGAGGACAGCGCGTACTTGTGCATATACATATGTCTGTTTGGCCGCTGAGCGTAATGGGGCAGTCCGATGTTGCCAGCTCGTTTACCGTATTAGTGTGTGCTTGTCGGTGCACACCATTTGTGCGTGTGCGTAATGGCATTCATGCTAGCGGTACGGTATAACTTTTTGGTGAGATTGTCACCGAACAACGTCCTTAAGGTATTACTACGGACCAAAAAAAACAAAAGTTTTAATGTAAGATTTGAACAATCCAGCGTCAACTTTTGAACTGGTACAGTTCACTCACACACGCCCATCCCTGCATCGATAGGCGCACACTAATGTACATTGGATGTAGTAGTGTATATACGTATATACACCGAATACAGTCTCAAACGCAATGTTGCCGTAACGCTCTTTTGTCTAGCCGTCGTACGAGATATTTCGTAATAAATATCGACTTCTTTCATGTCTATCAATAAATCCTATGAGTAAAAAGTTCTGACTAAAAATCTAAAAAATTCCTAATTTTTTCCTTTGCCACATATTAGTTTTTCATCGGAATTACACGGACGAGTCAAATGCAATAAAAAAAACCATGCGCGTTTTATTGGCCAGGTATAGGGAATACGTGTTACGAGTCCTGACTTTAACTCGGAAATACTCGGAAACTGATGAGTGAATCGTGTTAAAAATTTGTAGAGAGATGTACTGCTATACAAATTAGACGTAAAACAAATTTCAGCTCGATTACACGGTTTTGAGCAGTGGGCTGAAACTCAATGCTTTCGTAGCTCCGCTTATTTGCCCGCGCGCTGATTGGTCGAGCGCTCAGAGGTATGATTATATTGCCAACTTCGTAAAATGTTTAGAGAGCGGGTGAAGTATTTCGTGCTACGATGTTGGTATTTCTGCTTTTACAGGTCACGCGGGAAAATTTGAAATAACTCACTACTGTAATACCATGCAAAACTCAGTAATACTAATGGTAGTAAATGGTAGTAAGAACGTGAACTAACACTGTTTTACTTGGATTAATAAAGCCTTTATTTAAGTATGTAGTATATAGTATGGTAGTAATATATAGTATAATATAGTATAGTATATAGTATGTTATCGAATGTTCGCATTTGCTAAAACCTCAGTCTCTTTCACTTTGCAATTTAGAATTTTACACTGCTGTTTTATAAATAGACGAATAAGAATAGAGTAAAGGTCCATTGCTATTGTTGCGCCGTGATCTTCACACTTTAACCAACAACTTTCTCACCAACAAGTTAACAAATGTTTAGCCAAATATGGATATACATCCCAGCACGTGGCAGCACGTTTTAACAATGACCGGACCCATTAAAATGGCGGCAGATGTAGTGCAGCCAACCTATACATAAATATACCAAAAAATACCTCACTTATTTTCTACAGTTGGCACAACAGCATACCCGCGAGTCTGGCAATTAAGAAGTGGAGGGGAGTATTAAAGTGTCAGCCCACTGGTTTTGAGTTTACCGTAGTAATACCTTAACGTCCGAGAGTCTCGGGTTCGAAACTCACGTCTTACCTCTTTTTTTTTGTTTAATTATCAACTATGCTTATTGGTTTACCTATTTAACTGAAGTTTCATGAAATACATGTAAATATTAATCTACAAATATTGTATTATATTACATCGTATACATCCAATAAATTGGTACATGAATCAGCGAACGTTTCTTCTTCCCGAGAGCCTACCTGTGATAAACATCTATGTTACGCTGTTTCATATTTTAATAGCATAAATAATATTTAGACGGATAAAGAAGGCATTACGGAAAATTACCAAAAACAAAAATGCACTTATAAATCTCGGGCATAAAAATAATGATGAGCATATAAAAATGAACCAATTATTTTCTATAGTGAGATGAAACGAATAATGTATCTATTTAGGGATTTTTTTTCATTTAAGGTAATTTTTTTAAGACATCGAATTATCAGAAAATTATGTCGAGGTATAATTTTAATCTAAACTATCAAAAAGTGAAACAGCCTGCCATACGTGCGAGTGTTATCAAAATTTTTTGTAATCGGCACATTAACACAAAAAATGAAATCGAGAAATGTTAGAAATGCAAAAGCGTTAAGCGTTAAGCGAATGAAACGAGATTTTTTTCCATTGCTGTCAATTTTTCTCTTACGTCTTCATGAGAGTCCGTATCGCAACAAGTGAGGCTGCGTATTTGTACCAGCTATGGATTACCATTTGTTAAGAACACGCATTGGGCGCGTTGGCAACGATTCAGCTTTGTAATCGTAAGGTGCCGCGTTCGCGTCTAGAGACGAAAACTTTTTTTTTCTTCATTTTTTTTTGTTTAATTTTTTTAAGAGGTAATGCCACTCTAACGGCTTAAAAAAAATAAAAAATTGTGGTCAATTATTATTAAAAAATAGCATATGTAATATAAAGTCTATTTATATGAATTTATTGTACATTAAACGTCATTAATGTTGTCCAGCTTGTTGATGCAGTGCGATGAGGTAAGAGAGAAGAGTGGACAGTGACTGTTTGACGGACGTATATGTATACCAGGATAAGTGCGTGAAACGCAGCTAGCGCTATAGTGCGAGCGAGACACAAAAGCGTCGTACGGTGCGTCCTTTTCGAACACATGAGTGGGAGTGAGACGGCAGTCCATGAGTCCCACTGAATTGTACCTGGGAGCTTGGTGGGACATTGGCGCTAGCTAGCCTGGTCGACAACGTAGGAGGAGTTGCCCCACCAAGCTCCCTAATGCGAGTGAGGGACCGTATTGCTGTCTCGCTTACACTCGTGCTGTGAAACAAGGATGCATCAACGAACGCTCTGGCATCTCGCTCGCACCGTAGTGCTCTCTGCGTTGCACGCACAGGCAGAGGTACGTGAGCAGGCACCGCCCAGTGTCCTCTCTTACCTCACTGCACTACAAGGTGGACCTATTAATGACGCTCAGTGTACATGATTTTAAGAGTATACTACAATTTTTTTTTCCAAAATGGTGACTTCGCATCTTATCGAACAAAACCTTTTGTTCATAACAGTGTTCTGCGGCTGGACGAATTACTTTTTGGAGGTTTGACCTGAAACAAAAATCCAAATAATTTTCAATTCTATATAACAATAGCTGCAGAAGGTCTAATCAGAACTTTGATTTTAGACGTGCGCCATTTTTACAAAACATGTCATTTTTTAATATCCCTATGTATTTCTCTAGCTATTCTTACACAAAACTGAAAAATGTTTGTTTTTTTTGTTTCGGGTTAAACTTCCAAGGAGTGATTTGTCTGGCCAGAGAACACTGTTCTGAACAAGAAGGTTTGTTGGGTACGCCACCATTTCGAAAAAAAATTAAACAAAAAATTTTTTTATACTCTTAAAATCATACTGCCTTTCCTTTTTCTTATTTTCGTATTCCATACTTGAAACGCTTATATTCATTCACTCTATATTTGAAAACACAGAGCGAACTGACACTCTCAAACTAGAAGAAAGAACTGAAAAAGGCTAGCAGAAGCCGCGGGAATGTTTTCAGTTTGCTTGCAACATTGTATGCCTTCATGGGTTCGCGGCATATTCTTGAAAAGGTTCCGTTCACTATTACTTTTCTGCGATTGCTATAATTCATTCCCGATTTTTATGTGTTTTATTTGACAAATGGAAAATAATGAAGTCTCTAGCAAGGCGCACATGTCATTGCATAAAGTATTTGTTATAAAACTGCATATGCAATGTCTTGAACTACACATTTTATTTCGCGTGTGATTTGTTTAGGACTGCATTATTTTTGAACTACGCCCTCCCATGCGAGTCATGCAATACCGGGTTAAAAAAAATTAAACAAAAAAAAATGAAGAAAAAAAAAAGTTTTCGTCTCTAGACGCGAACGCGGCACCTTACGATTACAAAGCTGAATCGTTGCCAACGCGCCCAATGCGTGTTCTTAACAAATGGTAATCCATAGCTGGTACAAATACGCAGCCTCACTTGTTGCGATACGGACTCTCATGAAGACGTAAGAGAAAAATTGACAGCAATGGAAAAAAATCTCGTTTCATTCGCTTAACGCTTAACGCTTTTGCATTTCTAACATAGATCAATTTCTCGATTTCATTTTTTGTTTTAATGTGCCGATTAAAAAAAATTTTGATAACACTCGCACGTATGGCAGGCTGTTTCACTTTTTGATAGTTTAGATTAAAATTATACCTCGACATAATTTTCTGATAATTCGATGTCTTAAAAAAATTACCTTAAATGAAAAAAAATCCCTAACCAGATACATTATTCGTTTCATCTCACTATAGAAAATAATTGGTTCATTTTTATATGCTCATCATTATTTTTATGCCTGAGATTTATAAGTGCATTTTTGTTTTTGGTAATTTTCCGTAATGCCTTCTTTATCCGTCTAAATATTATTTATGCTATTAAAATATGAAACAGCGTAACATAGGTGTTTGTCACAGGTAGGTTCTCGGGAAGAAGAAACGTTCGCTGATTCATGTACCAATTTATTGCATGTATACGATGTAATATAATACAATATTTGTAGATTAACATTATCATGTATTTCATGAAACTTCAGTTAATTAGATGAACCAATAAGCATAGTTGATAATAAAAAAAAAAAGTGGTAATATGTGAGTTTCGAACCCGAGACTCTCGGATGTTAACTCAGCAGCAAGCACGTGTGCTATCGAGTCATTGTGGTATATCAATTAGCAAACTTATATTTCTGTAGTTACCCACGTTCGAGGTTTTTTTTAAGTTTTATTTGCTTACTCTATGATTTTCAGAGCTTCATATGGATATTAAGGGTATTGAATACCTTATTACTACGGTTTATGTAATATCCTGTAAAAAAAAAGGTGGATACAAGTCTCCCTATTTGAGTGTTCATCCGGTTTAAAATCGTAGATCTCGAGGAACACACGAATTCATTCGACCAATCAAAAACGTGGAACTGCTTCGAGAGTCTCGTTCAGGTGGCGCGTCGATGCGGCAAAACACAGCTCCAGATTAACACGCGTAGTATTACTATATACAGGGTGTCCCAGAACTACCTGACCAACGGGGTATAGCGGTGTTCGGGAGGCTTCACTGATCACGAATATGACCTTCTTTTTGTCCGGAAGGTCATAGTTTTTAAATGGGAGCAGGTCAAAGTTGACCAATCAGAGGGAGGCGTCAAGAGAAACGTAGGCGCGTGCGAACTCTGAGTTTTCTTCCCTCGCTTTTGTTTTTCGGTGGCTACGGGCAGGATGACGTCAGCCAAAGACATGCTTATGGGATGTCACTCGCTGAGAACGGAGGTTCTCAGTTGAAAACTCAAGCAATTGATGAAAACTGCAGTGTCCTATGATAATGCCACATGACTTACACAGATATCTCTGTGACGTCTTACGTATATTATCTTGATTTTGCTTTTCTTTTATTGATCTCCAGCGATTCGTGCTACATCCCGTTGACGACTTTTCATATGTATAAAGCATATTCCCTAAGAATTTATTATTCCCTGTACGATATAATACAGATCTTTTGTAGTAGGCAAATCCAAAATCTGTCACCTACAAGTATTACGCAACTTGGCGTGGCCGATAAAAGCGTTACACGTATCTATTATTTTCTCTCTCCGAGCCCATACTATGTCAGTATTAAATACCTTCCATGCTTCTCTAGCTTGATTTTACAATTAATGTTATTATTGCAAGACTAACGATATTTGCAATAAAGTTGCATATCGTACAGGGAATAATAAATTCTTAGGGAATATGCTTTATGCATATGAAAAGTCGTCAACGGGATGTAGCACGAATCGCTGGAGATCAATAAAAGAAAAGCAAAATCAAGATAATATACGTAAGACGTCACAGAGATATCTGTGTAAGTCATGTGGCATTATCATAGGACATTGCAGTTTTCATTAATTGCTTGAGTTTTCAACTGAGAACCTCCGTTCTCAGCGAGTGACATCCCATAAGCATGTCTTTGGCTGACGTCATCCTGCCCGTAGCCACCGAAAAACAAAAGCGAGGGAAGAAAACTCAGAGTTCGCAGGCGCCTACGTTTCTCTTGACGCCTCCCTCTGATTGGTCAACTTTGACCTGCTCTCATTTAAAAACTATGACCTTCCGGACAAAAGGAAGGTCATATTCGTGATCAGTGAAGCCTCCCGAACACCGCTATACCCCGTTGGTCAGGTAGTTCTGGGACACCCTGTATATACGACCAATCAAAAACGTGGAACTGCTTCGAGGGCCCTCCGCTAAGGTGGCGCGCCGAAACCAGAGAAAAATTGCCATCACCAAAAACAGGCTCGTTGGCAATCTCCCTACTCATCTCTGGTACATACAGGTCTTGCAACTCGCCCAATTTTCAGCGGTGGGGGTAGACGTGGTTTTGAAGCACGAAACATTTTAAATTTTAGTCACAAGCGTCGCTGTGATCGAGCGACTCCATGTCTATCTCACTCTACAGTCGGCTGTGGGAGAGAGAAATAAGAACAGGTCGCTTGATCGCAACGCCTCTTGTGGTCATGAAGCGAAATGAAAAATGCTTCAAAAAGAAGACTACCCCCTCCAAGAGAGTTGCAAGACCTGTATGTACGACCGTGGTCTTCAGTGTAGTTCAGTGTTATAAAAAATGGCGGAATCTTCGGGCTGCGCAGAAGTGGTCGAAAATGTGTCCATGAACTGAGCATACCTGGTCTACTTCTACCATGGTACAGCGTTGCTTTTTCAACGTTAATTTGCTCCGAAACTTTAATTTACTGCAAACAGTGCTAGCAGAGATGAGAAGGGAGATTGCCAATGAGCCTGTTTTTGGTGGTCGCAATTTTTCTCTGGTTTCGGCGCGCCACCTTAGCGGAGGGCCCTCGAAGCAGTTCCACGTTTTTGATTGATCGTATATATTGTAACGCCTGTTCCCGGATTCCCTAAGATTTAATCACGGTAACTAGACTCGGGAACAGAGAGTACCTTCGCTCGATCGGTCCAGTATCTTTGAATTCAAAAGCGACACGAAACCTGAGAGATATGCCGATGGGCGCCAGGCATCCAGTGATGCCACCAGGTAACGAAAATGAAAAGCACTAAGGTAGCGATAAGTAACGAAAATCTAACGATACTAGGACCGATGCGTCGCGGAAGTCTGACTAGCTCAGCCCCGGTAGGTATAGGAGAGGGGTGGGGTAATTAGGAAATAAGAGCCGTAAGCCAGGATTACGTAACCAAAAACTTAACAATTTTATTGCACCTGGCAACCAAAATATAACAAACAATTATAACCCGACAGAGGTATGGAAGGGCTACCAGAGGTAGTCGCGGTAAGATTCGGTGATTACAGCGTTCGGAAAATAGATAGCGAGGAGCGTAGAGGTAACGCGCACCAATACGGCCGAACTGCCGGTTACAATATTATTCCTTTCCCGGGGCCCTTCGCATTCCCGGTAACACAACGAATACAGGCAATGTAGGTGGTACAATCCACGCAATAAGTAAACTGAACGAAGTCAATATATCGTCAAAAGATAAAATTCGGTAATAAAGGGTTTTCCAATAAGGACTTGACAACTTTTTTTCAAAATAAAATGAAAACCATTTGAGATATTTCAAAAACTTTATTATCGGGTTGAAGTACATTCAAAACATTTATGAATGGAACTCGACTTCGCTCATATGGCCACCGCGGGCACGTTTGCAGCGGTCGATTCGTTGGACCCAATTTTCCATGACTCGGCCACACATTTCGGCCGAAACGGCTGCTATTTCACGTTCAATGTTAGCTTTGAGCTCAGTATACGTGTAGCTCTAGTATGAACTACGGATATTAATTTTTAACAATAAATAAAAAAATGGCGGACATTTAAAAAAAAATTTCAAAAAATAAGGTTTTTTTCCACGGTTTTTTTGCCACAAAAAGAATAAAAATCAAAATTTAAATTCGATCGTAGTTCAGACGAGAGCTGTTTATGTGTACAATATGTGGTTAAAATTTCATGAAGATCGGTTCAGTGGTTTCGGAGAAATCACCGCCGCCGACCGTAAAAATGTAGTTTCGAGAAAAACGCGTTTAAAGTTTTAAGTTAGACAATAGGCATACGGGCGAGCGCGCTCAGGTAGTAAAAGTTGCTATGAACAAGTCAGAAAATAATATGGTTAGACTGTTCCGATCATTCTAATTTTTTGACACAATACTTTTAGATATATATACTTTGAAAAAATGCAAAAAAAAAATCGATTTTTTGAAAATTATAAACCAGAATGATCCCTTAAAGTAGCGACCACCGACTCCGAATTTCTGTAGTAAATTTTTAAGATTTGCAGACGTTGTTCGTTCGTGTACTTCACCATGATGAAAAGGTTATGTCTACTGAATAAACTGACAGTGACAGTTCGATGTTAAGTGAAAAGGTGCGTTCACAAACTAAATTCAAAATTGTCAAGTCCCTATTGGAAAACCCTCTATAAGACAATAGAACAGAACAAAGAAAAATCCTAATATTACATTCGATTCGAGACCGCGTGGTCGACACTCAGATTGACTCCTATCGCTAAGGGAGCCAAGGCTATTCTAGGTAGCGTGTAAAGCCTTGCCGTCTGACTCCTATTCTCGCGAATTTCGGTAGTCCCAAGGACTCAGGTAGCCGCGGCGCGATTTATGCTATCCCAGGTAGCCGTTCTTATTATGATCCGTACGAGGAAATCTTACACGCGCGATCCGATCAACCAAAAAGACAAACGGTACGTTACCACTCACGGAAATATCCGGACAAGTGTATCCACGCCAATTAATAAAACGTAAAGTAATGTAGCACGAACGGACGACATAAAACAGGCTCTTCGCCGTGGCCGCAATCGGGGAAACCACCACTAGTATAAGTTAACACATCACTCGCGAACTAGCATACTTAAGTTAATACTCCGGCGACGAAGCTCTTCGAGGTACGCTTGTTCAGGCCTTTAGGCCGGAGTTAGCCACTCTCTCGCTACTAGGTAGCGTATCACAATATTACTCCCGAAGAGAGCGTGAAGAGTTTCGTACCCGGTTACAAGAAATGCTGCTTACCAAATAATAGAGAGAAGAGTACTCCATACAAAGGAAACTTTCGGTAGTGCCGTTTCGGAGGGATGACTAAAACGCCCACCTGGCAGGAAGGTCCACGACGAAAGAGAACGATTACAATTCCTTTTCCGATACAAGGGGTACTATCCTCCCACCCGACCCTTAATTTTGCTGATTATAATTGGTTACTTATTCACCGCGATTACTTCCGCCAATCCTAGGTGCGTATTGACAATAGGTCGTCAGGATCTAGGATTCGCAATCCTATCAGGTAGCGTCAACCGTCCAAGTGGTTGCGTGCGCATCCTTCGCGTAGCCCTCTGGATAATAGTAGCTCGCTAGCACTCCGACGTAGGGCGGTACTGGCGTCTTCCGCGCTGTCATGCCGTCGTCCGGATGTTATTGTCGCGATGTTTTGGGAGTGCTGCCGTCCTCTCCGACTTTTCCCAGTTATGCTCCGAAATGGTGTTGTGATAGCTCAAGGCAGTTGCTGGCCGGTGCAGGTGATCCAGATAATTGGCGGCCACAGGTAACGTATGCAACCTCTCCGCAGGTAAGTGAGCTTCCCCCTCTACTCCGTAATTTAGACACCGATGTTACTCCGAGTGACAGCTTCCCGTGCCTTACAGGTTACTGACCGGGGCCTCGCTCCACGTCTTTGGGGAAAGCCTTATCGTGCCCACAGGGCACAAGGATCCCCTAGGACGGGAGTCGAGGTGGCCCTTCACCCGACTCTGTCGAGGATTCTTCCTGGGCGTAGTGGCTTTGCATGCGGTGACTCCGAATTCGCCTCCCGCTGTCAGATAGCCGGAAAGCCTTGGTGAGGTAGCAGCAGTCGCGTGGCGTATAAGCAGGTAAGACCATAACCCTTTTGCAGGGAACCCCGGGTGTTGGCGGCAGCGGCGATATGGACAGCCTGCGTTGAGTCATTTGAATTTGGCGGGCTCCAGCAGTGGCGATTGGGTCGAGCGGTCGGTATAGCCGTCCCGCCGGGGTCGGTAATGTCGTCCCACGCAGGTATCCAGCTCCACCGTTCTTCGTATTGGTGAGTGTAGGCTCGTTCAGGTATAAGTTAAAATTAGATATAATTAATTTACAGATTTTATATTTTCTAGGTGGTTCCCCGACCCCCGCCAGTGGACGTTTATGCAAATAGCGGGCTGTAAATCCAGCCCGCACTCCAACTTCCCATGACAACAATCCTGTGACGCGCATTTTGAAAATGCCACGTCACAATACATATACATATGTCTGTTGGCCGCTGAGCGTAATGGGGCAGTCCGATGTTGCCAGCTCGTTTACCGTATTAGTGTGTGCTTGTCGGTCCACACCATTTGTGCGTGTGCGTAGACCAATCCGAAACAAAAGTTTGTACCGTTCGTCGTACTCAGGAGTGGGCAACTCTCCTCTTGTGAAAAGTGAACACTGGTACTGAAGTGCCATCTGTGTGAACTCGTCAAAGAGAAACTAAAAATCAATATGGCTGTCCGTAGCGGGTTATTCAAAAAGCACTAGGCTACCGGCTTTGCATTATTGAAGCTTAAAGATCTTTATTCTTAATGTATAGGAAATTTGGAAATAACGTTTTAACACAATAGTAAAATCTAGGTTTTATGGGCTTTATTATGTATAGCATTACACTTGCGAAATGCCTGTTTTACAATGAAGCTGCGACCTGTGCTAAACCTCACTTTACCGCATAAAATATTATTTATTGTTCTGCACTACATATTAATTTGATTTTTCGGAAAATGACATGGCATCCCAAAACACAACAAGCTCGAACCATAAGGAAGTTTCTGCAAACAACATAAACTTAAATTAAACAACACTATTCATATACTAACTGTCTGTGCAGTTATTTGTATCACTTACCTGTAAACTAGATGTCAAAATTAATATTTCCTCACCAAATTGAAATTCAGTTTCTCACGAGTGCTGAGGAATTGTCTGGAATGCTCAGGAAACAGAAAAATACAAAATGGCGACGGGTCACGGTACGCTGTGGCGTCCTCGTTCATGATTGGTCTATTACGTTTGCTTCAAGAGCGCCATCTGCTCTACCTCGAGTCGAGCGAACTATCCGAATGTCGTCAAAATATCGTGGGAGTTGCCACCCTCTGGTCGTACTACGCGCAATGGCATTCATGCTAGCGGTACGGTATAACTGTTTGGTGAGATTGTCACCGAACAACGTCCTTAACGACCGAGAGTCTCGGGTTCGAAACTCACGTCTTACCTCTTTTTTTTGTTTAATTATCAACTATGCTTATTGGTTTACCTATTTCTCTTTATAGGAAATTACCTTTACTATATGTTCTCTGGTAGAACCAATTTTTCAACAACGCAGTATTCATGGATTTTATCATGCACTATTTCCCACTATTGCATTGGAAGAAAGTAGATTTAGAAATTACTTTCGTATGACTGCATCTCAATATGAAGATTTACTGTGTTTAGTTGCACCTTTAATTAGTAAACAGACAATGCTTCGTGAACCTATATCTGCTGCTGAACGATTATCTTTAACAATAAGGTTAGTCCGTTGAATTACTCTCTTTTTTTAAATAGTATATACCTTGATAGCCTGAATGAATTTTCATGTACAGATTTTTAGCATCGGGTGACTCTATGACTTCTATATCGTACCAATATCTTGTGTGCCTAACAACAGTCAGTAAGATTATTGGGGAAACATGCAGCGCTATATGGACTTGTCTTCACAAAGAAGTACTCCCATCTTCTTTGAAAAAGGAGGATTGGTTAAATATCAGTAGCGACTTTGAAGAAAAATGGAATTTCAATCATTGTATAGGAGCCATCGATGGAAGACATATTGTCATTCAAGTATATACATATGAGTGTCAGATATAATTAGTAAATGTTGTAACGTGGCGTCAGGACGACACATTACAAGAGCCCCGCACCTCCGCGCGCTGCCGACAGCACGGCAGTGCCTCCGGCCTCCATCTCTAAGGAGTTCGTAGGTCCGTGGTTCGGGAGGAGGGAACGGGGGAAAGCAGTGGACTGGCGGCGGAGGCACAGGGCCCTTTTGGGTTGAGAGCCCGCACGCAAGGGGTGCCCAACCGCCAGGATGCACTGCCGGTACCCCGGGAACTTTGATCGGCTACGGTTTGCGGGTCCGCGGGGAGGGCGCCGGAGAGGAGTTTGTTTTGATTTTTGACCTACCGCGAAGAGCGGTAGGTAGGAGAGAGAGTGTGTCGCGGGGAGTCCGTGCGTAAGGACACGCGTGTCCGGCGGACCGCGAAAAATGAGTCCTTCTTCCGTGCTCGGGCGATAGCGGAGCTATCGGATAATCGCGGATTGCGATTATCGGGGTCTCTCGCAGAGAGCCATGGCTCCCGGGTTTTTTTGTGTGGTCTAGTGCCAGTGCGTGGCCGAGTGGGTGAAATTCCGCGTGCTTGATAGACACCTTCGTGGAGCCGGGAGGCGGCACCACGGGGATAGGCGGAAGGGACACGGCCACCACGATTTGGATTTGGTACGGGTCTGATGGGACAGCCAGTTCTCGGTAAGTACCGCGAGAGTGGTCTTAATTAGAGAATAGCTTGCGCGAGAAGATAGCCGAGCGGGAGTGGTGCGGACACACGGATGCCTCACGTGGCTACCGACGTCGGAGGGCACACTCTCGAGGAAGGGAAGGCTCGTCTCCAACGAGACCTGTTAGGATCGCGAGGGGATTCGCGAATTCGGTAGGCACACCGAGGTAGGGACAGGTCTTGGGCAGGCTAGAAGTCACGACTCGGAATAGTCGTGAGCCGCTGTTGGAGGACACACTGTACGCGACGGGATTTGTATTGTACAATCCGCCGTTTATTTAATGGTAATAAACGGAACGGTATTCTACTCGCTGTTTTATTATTTTGCGCGCCTATCCGTTGACTCCGAAATTCTCTCTCGTCGCCCCCATGTTCCCCTCTACCATTTTCAGTACGCTGAGGCTGAGCCGCCGGGAGACCTGAAAACGGCCGTGGTAAGGGATGGTGGTGCGGGAAAGCCGCACCTGGCGCCCAACAACTAGATCTTCGGATCTTTTCATTGATTACAGTACGTTGGGAGCAGCCACGGATTATTTGTAGGCGACGCTGATGAACGGTATACGTCACAATGTTCATAACTTAACAACTATATTAATATACTTTTTTAGTGTCCTGATAATACAGGGTCCTCATACTTCAATTACAAACATACTCATAGCATTGTTCTGCTTGGCATCTGTAATGCAAATTATGTTTTTACATTTGTTGATATTGGAGCTTATGGTCGACGTAGTGATGGTGGCATCTTCAGAGACTCTATAATTGGTCAAAAGTTTAATGCAAAACGAATGTACCAGAGCCAGAACTTATTACATCTGATGGAATACCTTTACCCTACGTTCTTGTAGGCGACGAAGCATTTCAATTAACGGAATACTTACTTCGTCCTTATCCTGAGAAGGGAGATTTAAATCAAGATCGTACAATTTATAATTATCGCCTTAGTCGCGCTAGAAGAACGATTGAAAATACTTTTGGAATTTTAGTAAGTCAATGGAGAATTTTCAGAAGACCTATTATTTGTAGTGTTGATAAAACGATGAAAATAGTCCAAGCTGTAGTTTGTCTTCATAATTGGCTTCGTGAACAAGACATTGGAGAAAATCAATATATAACAGAAACAATGATTGATCATGATGGTCCAACTGGTTTCAGTCCTGGTACTTGGAGAGAACATATTAATGACAGTGCTCTTCAAGGTATTAATCGATGCGGTACTAATAACAGTTCACGCAATGCTATGGCAATTCGAAACGAATTTTGTGAATATTTTAATAGTGAAGGAGCTGTATCTTGGCAATTTAATCATTGCTAATAATTTTGTATGTTGCTACTACTAACATTAAGAATTGTAAATACACCATTCGTTTGTTTTGATTACTATATTTGATTTTATATTATATTACTAATCATTATTTGTACATTTAAGTAAACAAATTTATAAAACTTATCCTGAACTATTGAACACTAAATGCTTATTCATTATTTTCAGATTCTAATAGAACACGGTACGTTAAATCTAAAATTTGTTGTACAATCCGTAACTGCTTATTTAATGGCATTCTACGTAGTCTACATCCTAACATTAATAAAAAAGAATCAATTTCATCAGGCTGTGGTGGTGCTGGCAAGACAATATCATTTGTTTGGTGACATATTGCATCAGCTATCCTTTCCATAGCACTACCACTGGACGCTTCGCTAGCTTTTCTTTTTTTGTTTCCTCTGAACCGATCTGACGCTATCACAAAATAATTTTACTCTTTAATATGTTTGCAGTAACATGGAATATTTAGTTATTGATATGTGCTTGCATACTTTGTACATCATCAGTATTAGCAGTTGAAGTTGTATCATCCAATAGTTCATCCTGTTCATCATCCTCAATATTTGTCACTGTGCTATACATATTTTAATTATTATTTTCACTGAATTCAATATTAGTAATCTATATATAAAATATGGTATTCTTACCGTTTATAAAGGGAAGAATCTCGGAGGAATTCCATGGAATGGTAATGATGCCATTTTTTAACTTGGTCTTTCCTTGCAGAACCACTAGCATAGCGTTCAGATTGGACAATGCGTCTGTAGGTGTCATGTAGACTTTTAAATTTAGATTTTGCACCTTCTGCACTAAGTTTACCTATAAAGAATGTTTTATCATTAACACATTAAGGACCGCTCACGAGTTTTCTCGTGTTTCGCGTCCCATCTGTTACGGACCGCTCACGAGTTATCTCGGGTTTCGCGTTCCGTCTATTACGGATGGATCCAAAAACGTGCGGTCCCAGGCGTATGCCTTACAGATTTCTTTGCGGTCCTTAATGCGTTAAGCAAACTTTCTTACATACTTCACTTGTATTTTTTACCATTTAACGCTGTTGATATTTCTTCCCATAATTTTTTTGTTATTCTGCAATTACGTTCTTCTAACGGTAATGCATAGTTCCATAATAGTTCTCTACGTTAAACTTCCAAGATTAGTTGCTCTTCGTCATCATAATTTATTCTGGACCTGATTGATTTTATTTTATTTGTAGTAGATGTTCCTTGGCTAATGTTTTGCATTTCACTTAATACTTTTTTTCTTCCAGGTCCTCTTAACCGTACTACATTATCTAAATTAGTTATTAAGTTAGAAATTTAGTTTACTAGAATGATTTTTAAATTTCTTTATTTACCTGTGCCATCACGACAACATGGTACTGCAATTGCTTGGTTTTCCTTGGTAGCTACACTACACCGAATTACAGTAACACCATCATCTATAAAATATTCTTTTTAAGCATAAATTTATTGCAGATATAAGAAAAATAAATCATATTACCTAATACAGGATAAAAGCATAATGTGTCTGCATCTATCATATAATTTGTATATCCTTCCAAACAAGTATGGGCAGGAATTACGGATTGATTGCAAATATCGTCGCAGATTCCGTATCGTCGTACAATATCAATTGCCTACAAATACATATAATTACTAACGATTAGAAATTTAATAACTTTTTTATGGTTTAACCTTTAAACCAAGAGTTTACGTATATTTGATATTTATTACATTTAAAATATTATTGTCAAATATCTTGACGAGTAAATAATATTTTACTTCCTTCCTTCCTTTTCCTTATGGCTGCCTCCTCAAATGAGGAGATGTGCCAGTAAATAATATTTTACTTACATGTTCAGATTCCATTTTCGACATAAACAATCCCCAAATTCAAAATAGCGGTTAACATTCCGTGATTGCGCGATGACGCTAGAAGTTGGAAAAAACGAACTTCTTTTCCTTGACGCTAGCGTCAAATCGAAATCACGTGACCACTCTCGAAGCTCAGTTTCAGCGATCATGAAATCGTACCTTTAAGGCCTTCACACACAAAACGACGTAACGACTTAAGACGTAAGCGTAAGGAAACCAACCAATCAGAATCTAGTACATCCTCCTCCAAGGGGACAGTATCCAATTCTGATTGGTTGGTTTCCTTACGCTTACGTCTTAAGTCGTTACGTCGTTTTGTGTGTGAAGGCCTTTACAGTACTGGCAGTACCAGAGATGAGTAGGGAGATTGCCAACGAGCCTGTTTTTGGTGATGGCAATTTTTCTCTGGTTTCGGCGCGCCACCTTAGCGGAGGGCCCTCGAAGCAGTTCCACGTTTTTGATTGGTCGTATATATATAGTAATACTACGCGTGTTAATCTGGAGCTGTGTTTTGCCGCATCGACGCGCCCCCTGAACGAGACTCTCGAAGCAGTTCCACGTTTTTGATTGGTCGAATGAATTCGTGTGTTCCTCGAGATCTACGATTTTAAACCGGATGAACACTCAAATAGGGAGACTTGTATCCACCTTTTTTTTTACAGGATATTACATAAACCGTAGTAATAAGGTATTCAATACCCTTAATATTCATATGAAGCTCTGAAAATCATAGAGTAAGCAAATAAAACTTAAAAAAAACCTCGAACGTGGGTAACTACAGAAATATAAGTTTGCTAATTGATATACCACAATGACTCGATAGCACACGTGCTTGCTGCTGAGTTAACATCCGAGAGTCTCGGGTTCGAAACTCACATATTACCACTTTTTTTTTTTTATTATCAACTATGCTTATTGGTTCATCTAATTAACTGAAGTTTCATGAAATACATGATAATGTTAATCTACAAATATTGTATTATATTACATCGTATACATGCAATAAATTGGTACATGAATCAGCGAACGTTTCTTCTTCCCGAGAACCTACCTGTGACAAACACCTATGTTACGCTGTTTCATATTTTAATAGCATAAATAATATTTAGACGGATAAAGAAGGCATTACGGAAAATTACCAAAAACAAAAATGCACTTATAAATCTCGGGCATAAAAATAATGATGAGCATATAAAAATGAACCAATTATTTTCTATAGTGAGATGAAACGAATAATGTATCTGGTTAGGGATTTTTTTTCATTTAAGGTAATTTTTTTAAGACATCGAATTATCAGAAAATTATGTCGAGGTATAATTTTAATCTAAACTATCAAAAAGTGAAACAGCCTGCCATACGTGCGAGTGTTATCAAAATTTTTTGTAATCGGCACATTAACACAAAAAATGAAATCGAGAAATGTTAGAAATGCAAAAGCGTTAAGCGTTAAGCGAATGAAACGAGATTTTTTTCCATTGCTGTCAATTTTTCTCTTACGTCTTCATGAGAGTCCGTATCGCAACAAGTGAGGCTGCGTATTTGTACCAGCTATGGATTACCATTTGTTAAGAACACGCATTGGGCGCGTTGGCAACGATTCAGCTTTGCAATCGTAAGGTGCCGCGTTCGCGTCTAGAGACGAAAACTTTTTTTTTTCTTCATTTTTTTTTGTTTAATTTTTTTTAACCCGGTATTGCATGACTCGCATGGGAGGGCGTAGTTCAAAAATAATGCAGTCCTAAACAAATCACACGCGAAATAAAATGTGTAGTTCAAGACATTGCATATGCAGTTTTATAACAAATACTTTATGCAATGACATGTGCGCCTTGCTAGAGACTTCATTATTTTCCATTTGTCAAATAAAACACATAAAAATCGGGAATGAATTATAGCAATCGTAGAAAAGTAATAGTGAACGGAACCTTTTCAAGAATATGCCGCGAACCCATGAAGGCATACAATGTTGCAAGCAAACTGAAAACATTCCCGCGGCTTCTGCTAGCCTTTTTCAGTTCTTTCTTCTAGTTTGAGAGTGTCAGTTCGCTCTGCGTTTTCAAATATAGAGTAAATGAATATAAGCGTTTCAAGTATGGAACACGAAAATAAGAAAAAGGAAAGGCACTATGATTTTAAGAGTAAAAAAAAATTTTTTGTTTAATTTTTTTTCGAAATGGTGGCGTTCCCAACAAACCTTCTTGTTTAGAACAGTGTTCTCTGGCCAGACAAATCACTCCTTGGAAGTTTAACCCGAAACAAAAAAAAACAAACATTTTTCAGTTCTGTGTAAGAATAGCTAGAGAAATACGTAGGGAAATTAAAAAAGTACGTCTAAAATCAAAGTTCTGATTAGACCTTCTGCAGCTATTGTTATATAGAATTGAAAATTATTTGGATTTTTGTTTCAGGTCAAACCTCCAAAAAGTAATTCGTCCAGCCGCAGAACACTGTTATGAACAAAAGGTTTTGTTCGATAAGATGCGAAGTCACCATTTTGGAAAAAAAAATTGTAGTATACTCTTAAAATCATGTACACTGAGCGTCATTAATAGGTCCACCTTGTAGTGCAGTGAGGTAAGAGAGGACACTGGGCGGTGCCTGCTCACGTACCTCTGCCTGTGCGTGCAACGCAGAGAGCACTACGGTGCGAGCGAGATGCCAGAGCGTTCGTTGATGCATCCTTGTTTCACAGCACGAGTGTAAGCGAGACAGCAATACGGTCCCTCACTCGCATTAGGGAGCTTGGTGGGGCAACTCCTCCTACGTTGTCGACCAGGCTAGCTAGCGCCAATGTCCCACCAAGCTCCCAGGTACAATTCAGTGGGACTCATGGACTGCCGTCTCACTCCCACTCATGTGTTCGAAAAGGACGCACCGTACGACGCTTTTGTGTCTCGCTCGCACTATAGCGCTAGCTGCGTTTCACGCACTTATCCTGGTATACATATACGTCCGTCAAACAGTCACTGTCCACTCTTCTCTCTTACCTCATCGCACTGCATCAACAAGCTGGACAACATTATTGACGTTTAATGTACAATAAATTCATATAAATAGACTTTATATTACATATGCTATTTTTTAATAATAATTGACCACAATTTTTTATTTTTTTAAGCCGTTAGAGTGGCATTACCTCTTAAAAAAATTAAACAAAAAAAAATGAAGAAAAAAAAAGTTTTCGTCTCTAGACGCGAACGCGGCACCTTACGATTACAAAGCTGAATCGTTGCCAACGCGCACAATGCGTGTTCTTAACAAATGGTAATCCATAGCTGGTACAAATACGCAGCCTCACTTGTTGCGATACGGACTCTCATGAAGACGTAAGAGAAAAATTGACAGCAATGGAAAAAAATCTCGTTTCATTCGCTTAACGCTTAACGCTTTTGCATTTCTAACATTTCTCGATTTCATTTTTTGTGTTAATGTGCCGATTACAAAAAATTTTGATAACACTCGCACGTATGGCAGGCTGTTTCACTTTTTGATAGTTTAGATTAAAATTATACCTCGACATAATTTTCTGATAATTCGATGTCTTAAAAAAATTACCTTAAATGAAAAAAAATCCCTAACCAGATACATTATTCGTTTCATCTCACTATAGAAAATAATTGGTTCATTTTTATATGCTCATCATTATTTTTATGCCCGAGATTTATAAGTGCATTTTTGTTTTTGGTAATTTTCCGTAATGCCTTCTTTATCCGTCTAAATATTATTTATGCTATTAAAATATGAAACAGCGTAACATAGATGTTTGTCACAGGTAGGCTCTCGGGAAGAAGAAACGTTCGCTGATTCATGTACCAATTTATTGGATGTATACGATGTAATATAATACAATATTTGTAGATTAATATTTTCATTTATTTCATGAAACTTCAGTTAAATAGGTAAACCAATAAGCATAGTTGATAATTAAACAAAAAAAAAAGAGGTAAGACGTGAGTTTCGAACCCGAGACTCTCGGACGTTAAGGACGTTGTTCGGTGACAATCTCACCAAAAAGTTATACCGTACCGCTAGCATGAATGCCATTACGCACACGCACAAATGGTGTGCACCGACAAGCACACACTAATACGGTAAACGAGCTGGCAACATCGGACTGCCCCATTACGCTCAGCGGCCAAACAGACATATGTATATGCACAAGTACGCGCTGTCCTCTCCGCCGACCCAGCTACGCTGTTGCCACGTCGCGAGCGTTCCCCCCACCACACACCTCATATACTATCGAAAATTTTAGTTTTCGTCAAAATAAACATGGATCGAGACGGTCAAAAAATTTCATTTTTTTTTAGAATATGTCTTTTAGAGTCTTTTAACTGTAGCAAAGTTTCATGCATGTGTTAGACCTCCATCGATGTCAAAAAATTAATATAGGCCATGCGTCTATGCTTTGCGTATTAAAATCATCAATTTCAATGACATTTTTTACCAATATTCCGGACGGCAAAACGATTTTTGCCTGAGGAGAAATATTTTTTTAATAATTCGAAGAATATTTGGTGAAAGTTTCAATCCTCTGTTGGATCTTTCATTTTACCGAACAACATCCTTAAAGCAGCAAGCACGTGTGCCATCGAGTCATTGTGGTATGTTATTTAGCAAACTTATATTTCTGTAGTTACCCACGTTCGAGGTTTTTTTTTTAAGTTTGATTTGCTTACTCTCATTATTTCCAAAGCTTCATATGGATATTAAGGGTATTGACTACCTTATTACTACGGTTTATGCAATATCCTGTAAAAAAAAGGTAGATACAAGTCTCCCTATTTGAGTGTTCACGCGGTTTAAAATCGTGGATCTCGAGGAACACACGAATTCATTCGACCAATCAAAAACGTGGAACTGCTTCGAGAGTCTCGTTCAGGTGGCGCGTCGATGCGGCAAAACACAGCTCCAGATTAACACGCGTAGTATTACTATATATATACGACCAATCAAAAACGTGGAACTGCTTCGAGGGCCCTCCGCTAAGGTGGCTAGCCGAAACCAGAGAAAAATTGCCATCACCAAAAACAGGCTCGTTGGCAATCTCCCTACTCATCTCTGCTGTCAGTACATTTCGGAACACACCCTAGGAATATGGGCAATTATTGCTCATTTCGAAAACATGGGTTGAAACCAGCGAATAGCGAGACTGTATAAACACAAGTTGAATAATTAGAAAGCACGCATAAAACAATACTGTTCTACTCTACAAATTAAATGGTCGAATGTGATGTCTATAAAAATCAAAAATAGTATGTATAACTAATTGATAACATATCTTGCGTTTGGATTATTTTACGTCAATTCCGTAATAAAAATCATTTTTCTTGAGGTGATACAGCCCTGCCATTAGACAACTGTGGCTGCGTTTATGTCTAATCTTAAATTTGTTCATGGATAGCGCGCTGTCGTTCTACAGCAGTGTATTAATAAAAGTACATACTTAGTTATCGGGAAGAATTAATTTCAGTTTTTTCTGTGGTTTCAAACAGTGCACATCCTTCTATTTCGTGTACGACCTATACAGTTTCTTTTAAAATGGCAAATAGTCCTTATAAAAAGGTTACACACTGCATTTTCGATATGGATGGACTGCTGCTTGGTAATATATATAATGAATTATATTTAAAAATGTTGACGTGTTACATCTCTTAATGCTTGCAAATTGTATCGTAAAGACCATGTCGGAAAATTCATTTAGATTTTCATAAAGTTGCTGAAGGGTCTTGTTTGACTTATGCAATTTTAGAGGACATAGCAGGCAGAGCTTAGATTTATGTTTGGGCCTGAAAATTGTTGTCTGTGTTAGTAGTTAACAAAAAATAGAATGATATTAATTTTTGTAAGCTATTCGCATGACAATAGTTTTTCTTAAAGGTTATTTTTTATACTTTGTGACATGTTTGGTTCTAAATCTCTTAATTAACAGGTATTTATATTTGTAAAAATGTATGCATTTAATAGATAAAATGAGAGATGTAACAACATCTTTCTGTTTCTTAGGATTTCATGTTTATGTAATTCAATTATGTTTAATTACATAATTTGAGTGCATTTTAATTATATTTAAGGCATATTTTCGTTTTTAATATAGATATATAATGTTTTTAGTAAAAAACAAGCCATTTGTACCAATTACATTATATACTTTTTTTGTTAATTTCATTTTTTAGTGCTAGTTTTGATTTGTTTAATATTATGAAGTTGCTAAAAATAATATATGGTTAATATTATTTATTGTTATATGAATGAGATTAATTCTAGAATATTAACCCTTTGTGGTCGTATGTCTACTCTCAGCCACCAAAGCCTTTTTACCGTTCCGGTCGTATGTCTGCTCTCAGCCACCACAACAAGAAACCGTACTAATCTAAAACTAAAGTTGTCAAAAGAATTAATAAATCTTGTTTATTTTTCATAATCTTGCATGTTATGTATCACTGCTTTTTCAACGGAAATTAATTCCGACCAGTACAACATCCATGACCAACTTTAATACGTCCGAAAAGGGTTAAAAGAGAATTCCAATTGAAGTTAAGTATGCGTATGTACTTTAGATGCTACATACTTTAGAAATGTAATTTTGAGACATGTTTTAAATTTATGCTTATTCATGTTTAGATTGAGACCCAAAAACTAATTTTGATTTTAATGCATGATTACTAAGGTGAAATTATATGTGTTCTTGTTATTAGAAAAACAGACTATATTATCTTTGTAGATAATGGAAATTAAACAATTAAACTGGTATACAATGATCTTTCGAGAATAATTTGAAGAAAAATGAAATCACAATTTAATACTTACAATTTGTAACAATATTTTTTAATGCTTTTCTACAACAAGACACATATATTATTAATATATCATATTATACCATGTTGTATACAACTCAGGTATATCGTATTCCATCCCATCAAACCCAAGATAACAGTTATATATTAGCAATGCTAGAATTTCCTACTGAAGGATATAATAGCTGAATAACTATATTATATTTTTAGGAACTGCTTTGATCCATATAATCACAATGTTTGTAAGCTTCTAAAAATCTTTAGTAGAAACTTTCTTTACATAGAATTTTTCGAAACAATATGTAACTAATGAACAGTTACTACAAGCAATATATTAAATCTTATAAACGTATCAATGTGTTTATTTACTTTGTTATATGTTACCATATCTACTATCATGATTGAACGTGTTGCACAGATACAGAGAAGCTATACACTGAAGTATTTAACCAAATTACCAATGCATATGGAAAGCAATTTACATGGGAAATCAAAGCAAAAATCATGGGTTTCAAAATACTTGATTCAGCATGTGCAATAGTGGACATGTTGGAATTGCCAATATCCCCCCAACAATTCCAAGAACAATCACTACAATTGTATAAAATTTTCTTCCCAAAGGCTGAACTCATGCCAGGTAATAGTTTATGTTTAATGGTAATGAGCAGTATGTTTTTCTTTTATACAGATACTGAGAGTTTATATAAAACAATATACTGGAATATAGTATCAAAATATGGACATATATATGAAGGAGAATTGGCGTATGCAGTTCTGGGGCGACCAGAACGTGTAGGTGCTGAACTTATAATCAACCATTACAAGTTACCTTTAATAGTGTCTGAATTTCAAGATATATATCACCGAATGCAGCGAGAGCTTTTCACGGACGTTAAATTGATGCCAGGTTAAGGGAACTTTGTGTGTTGTTCGTCGTACCTCAAAAATTTTATTTAGAACCGAATCTTTCATAATTTCTATATCACTTCATTATTATTACTATACAGGGTGAACCACGAATCGTGATCAGTAGAGATTACTTTGTTATTAGCAGTCCGATCGAAAATCTTTTTATCAGCTTTTGCATGGTTTCAAGAGAGCTTTAACGTGATAGTGAAAAATTACTGGTCAACTCTTTTTTTAAATGTTTTTTCAAGGTTACCTTGAATTTTTTGCAACTGAACATATAATTTTTTTACGCCTGTCTGTTAGAGGATTTCAAGACGAATTCGGCACATGTAAGGACATGACATTTTTTTCATCTGGTTCGAAAGAAAATTAAAAAACTTTGTATCACAAGGGGAATTACAGTTACGCCGTTATTACGCATCCAATGTTGTTGACAAGTCAAAATTTACCAATCTTATTTGTAACGATGTTCAAAATGGTGTCCACGAGCTGCAATGCACTCGCGTAGACGGTGAACAAAAAATTGTTTTGCATTCTTCATGGCCTCTACACTGATGGCGACTGAAGACAACAGAATGAATGCGTATAACGGCGTAGCTGTGATTCTCCTTGTGATACAAAGTTTTTTAATTTTTTTTCGAACCACATGAAAACAATTTCATGTCCTTACATGTGCTGAACTCGTCTTGAAATCCTCTAACAGACAGGCGTAAAAAAATTACAGTGGAACCTCTCATAGCGTACGTAATAGGGAGACAATGTACGCTATGTGAAGTACCAATCGCGAGCCAGAACCGGCTGTAGTCGATCGAATGCTATCCCCACCATTCCCTTTCCTTGACACTCGTGCAGTGCCGTGACTGCAGATCCCGTGTTCCCTCGTGCCGGTATGAGATTTTGTAAACAAGCGCCCTTCTGAAGTGTATGTGCGACGGCCCTGATCAATCCCCCTCCAACCAACCTACGCTCCGCCCTCGTGCGCTATGAGAGTGTACGCTATGAGAGGTTCCACTGTATATGTTCAGTCAGAGATGAGTGGGGAGATGCACAACGCTCCGGTTTTAGGCGATACCAAAAGCATGGCGCTAAATCGTAGCGGCGAGTCCGGGAGTAGAATTTCGTGTTCATCGCCTCTGTCGATGTTACAGATTTCGCGTAGCCGCGCGGGCCATGATCATCGTTCCAGCCGATATTGCAGTCAGCGAAAATGAATGGATTGCTCGGTGGTGGGGAGAAAGTTGCCGCCCCTCACAAATCGTTCTTGAGAAACACGCGGGGCAGCAAAGTTTTCCGTTCAACCGAACGCTGCTGGTTACGGGTTCGATCCCCCATGAAGAACTCTTTTTTCATCTTTTTTTTTTCATTTTACTACAAAAATTGTTCAAGGTTCCTCTCTTTTAACCTTTCTAGGTTGCCCAAACTTTTTTTTAAGTTTATATATATATATTTTTTAAATTTTATCTATGACAGAATCTACTAATATTTTAAACGCCCGCTCGTGCTGCGCGACCGGCGACTTGAGCGATTGCGGGTCCTCTCTCCCTGAGGGGTCTGCTATTGCTATTACTGCTGCTGCTGGTTCTTATAATCTTGTAAATACTTTTTTATTTGCAATCTTCAGTTCCAGCCCCCAGTGTAAACTCAATAAGATTTACTATGAGAAAATAATTAGCTCACTTCATTACCTGGAATCAATAATCTTAAGAAGCAAATATGGAAATGAGCATTATCTCTGTCTGTAATTGTTCGTCCACGTGGAGAAGGGTGTCTTATATGTAAAGTAAGCGAAACGACAATAGTAAGCAGTTGAATAAACGATCAAACTATAGAAATACAACTTCCGAAATAATTAAAACAAATAGATGTTTCTGGCGTCTGGCTAGTGCACCCGGTTATGAATCTGGAGGTCTGTGGTTCGAGACCCCTCTATGGAGAGCATTTTCTTTTTACAAAAAAAAATGTACTTTTGCAAATGGGATTAACAGATTAAAGAATATATCCAATTAATTTATTTATCTTATTACAATAAAGGCATAAACAACGACAACCTACGGGCTTCCACATCACCCAAGAGGTGCCGCAGTCGATGCGTTCCCATTATTTAACGTAGCGGGTCCCCAGTAGGCCTATACTACGATCGGCCTATACTATTTTTCAAGGTTCCTCTCTTTCAAACTTTCTCGGTTGCCCAAACTTTATTTTAAGCTTATATAAAATATTTAAAAAAAAAGGTTGTCATCGGGATCGAAAATCATTTTCTATTAACTCACAATATTCTCTCTCTGCTGCCTGTACGACTGTGAATGTGTATTGCTAGTCGCGCGATAGTTAGCAACAATGTTGCAGACGCCCGCTCAGATTCGATCCGTCAGATTCCTAGACTGTTGTGTTGGAGTCGCCAATACGTGATCTCAATAGACCGATATACTATTCTTTCCAATTGTCCTTTTCTCAATTTCTCTTACTTTTAGATATTTACACGCGTGATGTGTGTGTGAAATATAATGTAAAATAATTGTCGTAATTATCTTCAATGAAGAAACTTTATATTTGAGTGCAGAACTCCTATTGCCATTCGTTTATACTTTAATTACTTAAATAGATCGTTTGTGTAATGTTGATATCGCCGATCGTAGTATAGGCCTAGTGGGGACCCGCTAGGTTGTCGTTGTTTATGCCTGTATTGTACTAAGATAAATAAATTAATTGGATATACTCTTTAATCTGTTAATCCCATTTGCAAAAGTACATGTTTTTTTGTAAAAAGAAAATGCTCTCCATAGAGGGGTCTCGAACCACAGACCTCCAGATTCGTAACCGGGTGCACTAGCCAGACGCCAGAAACATCTATTGGTTTTACTTATTTCGGAAGTTGTATTTCTATAGTTTGATCGTTTATTCAACTGCTTACTATTGTCGTTTCGCTTACTTTACATATAAGACACCCTTCTCCACGGGGACGAACAATTATTACAGACAGAGATAATGCTCATTTCCATATTTGCTTCTCAAGATTATTGATTCCAGGTAATGAAGTGAGCTAATTATTTTCTCATAGTAAATCTTATTGAGTTTACACTGGGGGCTGGAACTGAAGATTGCAAATAAAAAAGTATTTACAAGATTATAAGAACCAGCGGCAGCAGTAACAGCAATAGCAGATCCCTCAGGGAGAGAGGACCCGCAATCGCTCAAGTCGCCGGTCGCGCGGCACGAGCGGGCGTTTAAAATATTAGTCGATTCTGTCATAGATAAAATTTAAAAAAAATATATATAAACTTAAAAAAAAGTTTGGGCAACCTAAAAAGGTTAAAAGAGAGGAACCTTGAACAATTTTTGTAGTAAAATGAAAAAAAAAAGATGAAAAAAGAGTTCTTCATGGGGGATCGAACCCGTAACCAGCAGCGTTCGGTTGGACGGAAGACCTTGCTGCCCCGCGTGTTTTTCCAGAACGGTTTGTGAGGGACGGCAACTTTTAGTATGAGGTGTGTGGTTGGGGGAACGCTCGCGACGTGGCAACAGCGTAGCTGGGTCGGTGGAGGGGACAGCGCGTTACTTGTACATATACATACATATATGTCTGTTGGCCGCTGAGCGTAATGGGGCAGTCCGATGTTGCCAGCTCGTTTACCGTATTAGTGTGTGCTTGTCGGTGCACACCATTTGTGCGTGTGCGTAGACCAATCCGAAACAAAAGTTTGTACTGTTCGTCGTACTACGCGCAATGGCATTCATGCTAGCGGTACGGTATAACTTTTTGGTGAGATTGTCGCCGAACAACGTCCTTAAAAGAGAGGAACCTTGAACATTGTTTGTAGTAAAATGAAAAAAAAAAAGATGAAAAAAGAGTTCTTCATGGGGGATCGAACCCGTAACCAGCAGCGTTCGGTTGGACGGAAGACCTTGCTGCACCGCATGTTTTTCAAGAACGGTTTGTTAGGGGCAGCAACTTTTAGTATGAGGTGTGTGGTTGGGGGAACGCTCGCGACGTGGCAACAGCGTAGCTGGGTCGGCGGAGGGGACAGCGCGTTACTTGACATACATAATACATATGCTGTTTGGCCGCTGAGCGTAATGGGGCAGTCCGATGTTGCCAGCTCGTTTACCGTATTAGTGTGTGCTTGTCGGTGCACACCATTTGTGCGTGTGCGTAGACCAATCCGAAACAAAAGTTTGTACTGTTCGTCGTACTACGCGCAATGGCATTCATGCTAGCGGTACGGTATAACTTTTTGGTGAGATTTTCACCGAACAACGTCCTTAAAAGAGTGGAACCTTGAACAATGTTTGTAGTAAAATGAAAAAAAAAAAGATGAAAAAAGAGTTCTTCATGGGGGATCGAACCCGTAACCAGCAGCGTTCGGTTGGACGGAAGACCTTGCTGCCCCACGTGTTTCTCAAGAACGGCTTGTGAGGGGCGGCAACTTTTTCCCCACCACCGAGCAATCCTTTCATTTTCGCTGACTGCAATATCGGCTGGAACGATGATCATGGCCCGCGCGGCTACGCGAAATCTGTAACATCGACAGAGGCGATGAACACGAAATCCTACTCCCGGACTCGCCGCTACGATTTAGCGCCATGCTTTTGGTATCGCCTAAAACCGGAGCGTTGTGCATCTCCCCACTCATCTCTGGTTCAGTTGCCAAAAATTCAAGGTAATCTTGAAAAAACATTAAAAAAAAAGAGTTGACCAGTAATTTTTCACTATCACGTTAAAGCTCTCTTGAAACCATGCAAAAGCTGATAAAAAGATTTTTGATCGGACTGCTAATAACAAAGTAATCTCTACTGATCACGATTCGTGGTTCACCCTGTATTCTTGCAATGGATCTTTTTTTTTTTGTAATTACAAAAAAATCGTTCATTCCAGATACATAAGATAAACAATTTAATCAAAAGTATCCATTTATTTTCCTGAAGAAGTAACAGTAATTTCATATTTTGATTGTACTGTTATTAATAGATTTAAAAGAGATTGAGTAACACTAATTGCATACAAAATATTTTTTAAGCATATTGCAGGGTCCAAAACTACTTTATCAGCAAATTATATTTAAATTCGGAAGATAGAATTTTTAAAAATTATTTCTCTGTTATTACTGAGAAAATGAAGCAGCAGTTGTTTCATACTCGTATTACTTTCAACCTATTTAATTTTATTAATAAGCTTTTCAAGAAGGTATTGTATGTTTTAAATAAAAATTACTTAGTTCCAATTTTTATCATTAACATACTTGAAGCAAATATTAAGTTAACATTTGAAGATTTTTATTTAAAATCGAAAGAAAATATGAAGTTGCATTATGAAGTTAGACCAATTTTAATGAATTCAAACACTGTGGAACAGGTTCTGAAAGTTTAAATTTCAAATATCTAGATCAATATCTTATGGGTATAATTATATATTTACTACTAGAAAATTGTCGTCGCTCCGCTCAGGCAAAACTAAACGGAATTTTTTAGAATTTTCTAGAACTTCCTAGAATGTTCTGGAACATTATATGAAATTCTTTCTAATTTAACTTTCTAGAAATTTGTGGGATATTTTATGGAATTCTATCGAATTTTCTGCAACTTTCTAGAACAGTCTATGGATTTCTATTAAATTTTCTGGAACTTTCCAGAATTTTTTGGAGCATTCTATGGAATTCTATCGAATTTTCTGAAACTTTCTAGACAGCGAAGAAATTAATTAAATGAGAAGCGAGGAGTACCTTTAGCTTCATGACGGGAGAGACACTGTATGAAAAAACAGAATTTTCTTAATATCCTGAAAGGATATCTATTCCAGTCCAGGGGTTGGTTGCGGAGAAGAAGCTACGCGCACAAATATATTACACTTTCTTTTATTATATAAGATTGATCGAGATCTGATTGATTGATTAAGATTATAAAATAATTGTTTAAATGATTTTTAGATGCCATCGATAAGTCAATCGTAGATATAATTTATTCATTTTTAATTTGTTTACCATGTTACACCGGCAAATTGTTCTTTTATGTATTTTTTTTGACACTTCCATTATCTTAAAAAAAGGAATGTTCACTTTTTACTATAACAATGTAGCAAATAGAAATATATTTTGCAAGAATAGATACTGAATAAAACAGTCTATATTTCAACATACTGCTAGCTAAGAGTATGTCAATTTCATGAATTATGTTTTATGATTTTAAATGTGGACGATTGTAATAATAATTATCAAAGTTGTTTATAAGAACTGCTCGTAAATTCATGCTCTGGAGATATTGCTCACAAAATTTAAAAATGAAAAGGATGGAAACTGTTTTCAAATTTTTTAAATTATTTATGTAAGTGTCATGTTCACGTTAAAGAATCGAATGGATTTATCCTATAAAAAATATTGCTCAGCAACTTTTTAGTCGAAAGTTTAATTATTCAAATTTGATCTAAAGTATCTTCAAATTCAAATTCTTATAACATTATACATTCTTCATTTATTTATTGTTTCAGCGTTTTGCATCAGTGCATGAATGAAGGCACCCTAGTTTAAAACGTGGATAGAAATTTATAAATTCAGAACCAAAAACCCTACTGAAATGTATAGATTTTACAGCTCACTATATGGCATCTGATTCTGAGTGTATAAGTTTCTATCTCTTTCTATTAAATATATGATTCATATATTATTGCAAGTTATTAAAATATGCAATTATACATGCAGGTGCAGAGAAACTTCTACACCACCTTAAAGAGAATAATGTTCCAATTGCATTGGCAACAAGTTCCAGTGTGGATAGTTATGAATTGAAAACAGTGAAATGGAAAGAATTGTTTGATTTATTTCATCATAGAGTGATCGGTGGTTCTGATCCTGATGTGAAGAAAGGCAAACCACATCCTGATATTTTCCTTGTAGCCAAAAATCGATTTCCTGATAAACCAGATTCGTCAATGGTTTGTTGCAGTATAATTTTCACTGTCCTCATAAAATTGTATAATATTAATAACATGTATTAATAAATTTCAGTGTCTTGTATTTGAAGATGCTCCAAATGGTGTTCAAGCAGGTATTGAAGCTGGGATGCAAGTGGTAATGGTGCCTGATCCATGTCTTCCATCATATTTAACTGAAAAGGCAACGTTAGTATTGAAGAGTCTGGAAGACTTTGAACCTGAACAATTTGGTTTACCACCATATAAAAACTAGAATGAATGAATTTCACAAAACGCTGTGGTGATATACATTATATGAACATATTAAATGAAATGTACAGAATATCACTTATGTTATTCTACCATAATTATTCCTATTAGAATACCTGAATTTACAAATACTATACAAAATGTATAATGGATTATATCCAATTCCATTTCTTTGTAGTAACAATAGAATATGTTATAAATTATTTAAATATATTGAGTCTTGACACAAGAGTCATATGCACACTATTATTAGTTGTCAAATAATAAAAATATTTTACTCAGTGGTGTGACGATTTTTCATTACTATCGTTTATTTTTCTGTCGGTACTAATATTGTTCACATCTGTGCAATTTGATATTGCTTCATGATAAGTGATGATTTTCGCATTAATTACATTACTGCTTTGATAATATAATTATGGCAGACAATGATTCATGTGATAGATATTGAAGGTTTCTAACATCAAAAGCAATATAATGTACTTCATTATAGATTATTATTCTCTTTGTACAGCTATTTTCTTTCATAACTAAATAAATTATAGTACATGATTATAACAAATTTTTACTGATTCATGGTGTACTAGATGCAACTTGCTGTATCTTTGCAAGAACTTCATCCGATTTTAAATTAGACAAAGGGATGCAACATTCTTTACCAAGTTCTGAAAAAAGAATTATTTTATTACTATTATCAATTAAACCTAAATTATATATTAGATAGTTGAATTTAAGACCTTTGGAGCTTCGTACTCATATTTTCATAAGCAGAATAAGTTCTCATCTAAGACATGATTGCATATTACTTGGAATATACAATTGTCAATAGTTCAAGATTATTAATATCATTGAAAAAAAATAAAAGTTACTGTAATTTAGATTAGTTTTATATAAAAGTGTAAAAGCATTATACTATAAATATTATAATTTGTTATATTGATATAAATGTGTAAATCTATTGATTTTATATCAAATAATGTCCACTACAAGAATATTGTATAAGAAATATTCTATAATTTTCCTAATTTTTTGTTCTTGAAGGAAAAACACCCTGTATCTGTTGTGATGTTAAGCCTATGATGTAATACACTTACCATAGCGGGCATATACTTTTGGCTCAATTAAAGAACACTCTCTTATTAGGACGGGGAATTTTGGATTATTCTTCTTTATTGATACGTATTGTTGTTCAATAAAGTCCCTGTGAAATATACAGATTGCAATTAAAATACTGTTTTTACAGTATTTAATCTATAATTAAGAATTGTAAAAATTTTATTTAAAACGGTTATAATTTGATCACTTTTGTGAATGATAATAAGTACAATCTAACTTTTTGAAATTGCATTTTACCTGACACCTTGACTGGATTTCGATGTTTGACATAAAAGAATTCTTAATTCTTTTAAGTGTGAAGCGAATTTCACCGCCGCCATCTTGACAAATCTCAACTATTTCTACAGAGATGAGTAGGGAGATTGCCAACGAGCCTGTTTTTGGTGATGGCAATTTT
The DNA here is from genome assembly GCA_963971525.1 of Cephus spinipes. NCBI lineage: Eukaryota > Metazoa > Arthropoda > Insecta > Hymenoptera > Cephidae > Cephus > Cephus spinipes. The sequence goes on along the minus strand of OZ020573.1, from coordinate 16,650,165 downwards.
TCTCTGGTTTCGGCGCGCCACCTTAGCGGAGGGCCCTCGAAGCAGTTCCACGTTTTTGATTAGTCGTATATATATAGTAATACTACGCGTGTTAATCTGGAGCTGTGTTTTGCCGCATCGACGCGCCACCTGAACGAGACTCTCGAAGCAGTTCCACGTTTTTGATTGGTCGAATGAATTCGTGTGTTCCTCGAGATCTACGATTTTAAACCGGATGAACACTCAAATAGGGAGACTTGTATCCACCTTTTTTTTTACAGGATATCACATAAACCGTAGTAATGAGGTAGTAAATTTTGCCGATGTTAATTCCTTTAATATCCATACGAAGCTCTGGAACTAATAGAGTAAGCAAATAAAACTTTAAACAAACCCTCGAACGTGGGTAACTACACAAATATAAGTTTGCTAAATAATATACCACAATGACTCGATAGCACACATGCTTGCTGCTGAGTTAACGTCCGAGAGTCTCGGGTTCGAAACTCACGTCTTACCACTTTTTTTCTTTAATTATCAACTATGCTTCTTGGTTCACCTAATTAACTGAAGTTTCATGAAATACATGATAATATTAATCTACAAATATTGTATTATATTACATCGTATACATCCAATAAATTGGTACATGAATCAGCGAACGTTTCTTCTTCCCGAGAGACTGTGACAAACACCTATGTTACGCTGTTTCATGTTTTAATAGCATAAATAATATTTAGACGGATAAAGAAGGCATTACGGAAAATTACCAAAAACAAAAATGCACTTATAAATCTCGGGCATAAAAATAATGATGAGCATATAAAAATGAACCAATTATTTTCTATAGTGAGATGAAACGAATAATGTTTCTGGTTAGGGATTTTTTTTCATTTAAGTTTTACCATTCAAGGCTATGTAAAGGTAATTTTTTTAATACATCGAATTATCAGAAAATTATGTCGAGGTATAATTTTAATTCTGAGTTATTTTTTACATCAGAACATACTGATAATTCGAAATATTAAAAATACACTTATCTTTCCGTAGGCTTGAATAACAAAAACTTACTAAATTCAATCAGGTTACTCAAAAATGTATGAAACTAAAAATTTCTAAGCAGATACACTATTTGTCTCATCTCACCATAAATTTGGCTATCGCATACTTTCGAGTCGATTTCTTTTACGAACACGCTTATTCGAGGTCTTATGGCTGTTTGGGGTCCGACCTCAAAGTTTTTCCAGCGTAATGACTGTTTTGAGGCCCATAAAGGTGAAGGTCGCAGCGTGGTCTGATTAAAAAAAAAAGGTTGATAACACTCGCACGTATGGCAGGCTGTTCCACTTTTTGATAGTTTAAATATTATTCAGCCGAATAGAAAAGTAGTAGAAAATGTGCCAAAAAATTGCACTTATTAATATCGGGTAAAAAAATGAAAAGCGTAAAAAACCCACACAATTATTTTATACATATGTATGGTGAGAGGAGACAAATAGTGTATCTGCTTAGAAATTTTTAGTTTCATACATTTTTGAGTAACCTGATTGAATTTAGTAAGTTTTTGTTATTCAAGCCTACGGAAAGATAAGTGTGTGTTTTTAATATTTCGAATTATCAGTATGTTCTGATGTAAAAAATAACTCAGAATTAAAATTATACCTCGACATAATTTTCTGATAATTCGATGTATTAAAAAAATTACCTTTACATAGCCTTGAATGGTAAAACTTAAATGAAAAAAAATCCCTAACCAGAAACATTATTCGTTTCATCTCACTATAGAAAATAATTGGTTCATTTTTATATGCTCATCATTATTTTTATGCCCGAGATTTATAAGTGCATTTTTGTTTTTGGTAATTTTCCGTAATGCCTTCTTTATCCGTCTAAATATTATTTATGCTATTAAAACATGAAACAGTGTAACATAGGTGTTTGTCACAGTCTCTCGGGAAGAAGAAACGTTCGCTGATTCATGTACCAATTTATTGGATGTATACGATGTAATATAATACAATATTTGTAGATTAATATTATCATGTATTTCATGAAACATCAGTTAATTAGGTGAACCAAGAAGCATAGTTGATAATTAAAGAAAAAAAGTGGTAAGACGTGAGTTTCGAACCCGAGACTCTCGGACGTTAACTCAGCAGCAAGCATGTGTGCTATCGAGTCATTGTGGTATATTATTTAGCAAACTTATATTTGTGTAGTTACCCACGTTCGAGGGTTTGTTTAAAGTTTTATTTGCTTACTCTATTAGTTCCAGAGCTTCGTATGGATATTAAAGGAATTAACATCGGCAAAATTTACTACCTCATTACTACGGTTTATGTCATATGCAGTAAGAAAGGGTAGATTCAAGTCTCCCTATTTGAGTGTTCACCAGGTTTAAAATCGTGGATCTCGAGGAACATACGAATTCATTCGACCAATCAAAAACGTGGAACTAGTTCGAGAGTCTCGTTCAGGTGGCGCGTCGACGCGCCAAAACACAGCTCCAGATTAGCACGCATAGTATTACTATATATATACGACCAATCAAAAACGTGGAACTGCTTCGAGGGCCCTCCGCTAAGGTGGCACGCCGAAACCAGAGAAAAATTGCGACCACCAAAAACAGGCTCATTGGCAATCTCCCTACTCATCTCTGGTTCGACAGATGGCGATGTACCTTGCGAGACGGGCCTTATTCAACTGAGCGTGAGGGGACCTACAAAGTTTATACACCGAATCTGAACAGTGTTGGGCGAAATCCGTATAAATACTCACTTAAGGACGTTGTTCGGTAAAATGAAAGATCCAACAGAGGATTGAAACTTTCACCAAATATTCTTCGAATTATTAAAAAAATATTTCTCCTCAGGCAAAAATCGTTTTGCCGTCCGGAATTGGTAAAAAATGTCATTGAAATTGATGATTTTAACACGCAAAGCATAGACGCATGGCCTATATTAATTTTTTGACATCGATGGAGGTCTAACACATGCATGAAACTTTGCTAACAGTTAAAAGACTCTAAAAGACATATTCTCAAAAAAAAAATGAAATTTTTTGACCGTCTCGATCCATGTTTATTTTGACGAAAACTGTAAAATTTTCGATAGTATGAGGTGTGTGGTGGGGGGGAACGCTCGCGACGTGGCAACAGCGTAGCTGGTTCGGTGGAGGGGACAGCGCGTTACTTGTATACTGGGCCACAGAAATGGTGTCAACGGTAGACGCCGTGCGGTGAGGTAAGAGAGGAGATTTGGGCGGCGCCTGCTCGCGTATCTTGGCCTGTGCGTGCGACGCAGAGAGCACTACGGTGCGAGCGAGACGCCAGAGCGACGCTCGGTGCGTCCTTGTTGCACAGCACTAGTGTAAGCGAGACGCCAACAAGGCCCCTCATTCGCAATAGGGAGCTTGGTGGGGGACCGCTCGTATTCGGGCGCACGCTTTCTCCCTCTCTCTCAGACTAACGCTCTATGACGAGGACAGCTAGTACCCCGCCAAGAATCGAGAAGGATCTATGGGACTTTCGGTAGTGGGAATGAGATAGACTTTTCGATTATCCGTCCTCGTCAAACAGCGTTAGTGAGACAAAGAGAGATATATGCGACGTGGTGGCTAGGAACAAGTGTCCAGCGTCTAACCCATAGCTACCGTGCGTCCTATTCGCGCAGCATGAGTGGGGGCGAGACGGCGATAGGTCCCAGAGTTGGCACGCTAGCACCCCCGACCTATCGCCGTCTCGCCCCCACTCATGCTGCGCGAATAGGGCGCACGGTAGCTATGGGTTAGACGCAGGACACTTGTTCCTAGCCACCACGTCGCATATATCTCTCTTTGTCTCACTAACGCTGTTTGACGAGGACGGATAATCGAAAAATCCATCTCATTCCCACTACCGAAAGTCCCATAGATCCTTCTCGGGGGTACTAGCTGTCCTCGTCATAGAGCGTTAGTCTGAGAGAGAGAGAGAGAAAGCGTGCCCCCGAACACGAGCGGTCCCCCACCAAGCTCCCTATTGCGAATGAGGGGCCTTGTTGGCGTCTCGCTTACACTAGTGCTGTACATCAAGGACGCACCGAGCGTCGCTCTGGCGTCTCGCTCGCACCGTAGTGCTCTCTGCGTCGCACGCACAGGCCAAGATACGCGAGCAGGCGCCGCCCAAATCTCCTCTCTTACCTCACCGCACGGCGTCTACCGTTGACACCATTTCTGTGGCCCAGTGTACATATACATATGTCTGATTGGCCGCTGAGCGTAATGGGGCAGCCGATGTTGCCAGCTCGTCTACCGTATTAGTGTGTGCTTGTCGGTGCACACCATTTGTGCGTGTGCGTAGACCAATCCGAAACAAAAGTTTGTACTGTTCGTCGTACTACGCGCAATGGCATTCATGCTAGCGGTACGGTATAACTTTTTGGTGAGATTGTCACCGAACAACGTCCTTAAGTTTTCATATGAAAACCCATTGGTGAATGGCGCTGGAAGCTAGGCGCGAACCTCCAACCTTTCGGTCGTGAATCCGCTACCCTATCCACTGGGCTACGGCCACCCCCATCTCATACTTCCTTCCTTCCTTTCCTTGTGGCTGTATCCCCAAATGGGGGACATGTGCCAGTAACTGGTCTGTGAGAGTCAGGTAGGAGAAGATGAGTTAGTCCAAAAAGCGAATGTTTTATTGGCTACTGTGTTGTGTAAGTAATCCAATGAACGGCAGGAACACAGTTGGATGTGCGAAACTTGTGGCGTGAATAGAGCATAAGGTGAAGTTCATTCAACGAGTGTGCATCAGTATTTAAACAGACGGTAGATATGAGATTTAAAGGTCTCAAGAGATTAAAAGTCGCAAAGAGTGACAAGTCGTGTGTCAAGCAGGTGTAAAGAGGTGAACCAAGTCAAGGGAGCAGAAAGGATGAGATAGAAAATGGAGAATTATTTGGCTTAGACAAAATGGATAGGATCAACTGTTCTACCCTGAACTGTCCTGACAAAGTTGACTATGGCTCTCAGGATCAGGGGGATGACACTCAATGCTAAAAGTGACCGAGTTATTTGTCAGACAGACTAAGAACGCTGATTGGCTGAGAGCCATTCTCAGCAATATATAACCAACATCACGAAGCCAAACCATGAAATGAAATATAGCCCCCTTATGTTGGTAAGTAGTTATATACCACTATTGGCCGTCACAACAAACCCCCACCACTGTCCCCCATGAGTCATGGACCGCGCCGCGCTCTGACCCCCCGCACCGCACTATGGCGTCACCCCCTCACCCAGGTGGTCGGCTCTCCCCACCACAAACCTATGCAGTGTTCCCCCACCACGCTGCCCTGGTCCTAAGGCCCAAAACTCAGTAGCAGCGGCGCTGTATGTCCCCAGGGGCATATCACGGTCGGTAATTATGCACTGACCGCCGGTCGGTAACTTTTTTTAATTATCCTAAGGAGATAAGTGTACCCGCGGTAAAATAGAACACCGTATTTTGTAAGACACATTATGTATATTATAAAGCTGTAGCGCGTGATACATTTTCGATTATTACCGTATTGTTGACGCGAATCCGCTTTAAGTCGTAAAAACGTATCCTGATTAATTGGTAAGGCCTGGTCCCCCGTTTCCCAAGCCGCGTGACTTTAAGAATGTTATGCTCAAGACATTCTCCGAACAATGACGTACTCATGGTTCAGATCGCCTCTGAAGAATGTCTTTATCTCAGTGAGAATCCCTGCAGGTGTGCGATTGCGTCGTATAACACTCATTTCCAATGATGAACATCGTGCAGAGGAAAAGATATAGGGAGAATGAGGTGTAGGAGTCAAAACAAGAAAAAAGTTTTAAATAAAAATATATTATAAGCATATTGCAAGATACATCAATCATACAGGTTTATTAAGAAAATAAGTGTTATGCATGGCTGTTCTGGTCCTCCATGGTGCTCCGCACGAAGGAGAGGTACTCGTGGTTATACAGGGAGAGCAGCTCCACTAATAATTGGTAAAGTACCGGTGACCACAGGCCTTTCTTCTCCAGAGTCTGTCGAAGATCGCCCAATATGCTGTCCCTGGAGGAGGTGTCATCTCCGCGCCGGTCGAGTTCAGCAATCAGCGTGTCTTTACAGTTGTTAGCACTGTCGGTAATTGCGCGTAGCCTGGTTATTTGAACGGTCACGCAGCGCAAGACCCTCTGGAGATTGAGGTAGGACACCCTCTTCATCACAACAGTAGGTGTGTAGGCCCTAGCTCTTTTAACACCAGAGCCGTTGTTGTCCGTAGACACAGGGATTGCCGGCTTGATAATAATTGCCCGCTCACCGTATGAGTACGTGAAGACTATCTCATGAGTGGTCATGAGAATAGGATTGCTAAAAGCCTCGGGTACCTCCTTGATGTTATCCTCGGCGGTGAAGAACTTGTCGATGACGGGGAAGTGGTCGGTGATGATGGACCATTCGGTAGGTTCAAACTCCACGCCGGAATAATCTTGATTAACGATGCGTATGACAGTTGATAAGCTTCCCGAACGATTTAGAGAGAGGCCGGTGATCACTTGCTTCGAAAACGAGCGGTTTAGACCGTACACAGCTGGCAGCAGTACTTGCTTCTTGTACATGATTGTAGTAAATGGTATTATACGATCGGTACGAGGGTCTGAGCAGTACTGTCTAAGGCAACATCTAAAAAACAGGTCATCGAAATATTGGCGAACATGTCCCCCCACCATCACCATAGCCACACCCCGTTTTCATAGGATGCAGCGAACAAAGAGCCTATGGCCGTGATACTGCTGATATCGCAGGATGTATCAAAGATGACGAGATGCTGATATCCTATAGCGAGTGATTCACGTGAATCACTGTACTGCTGGGTGCATCTGCATCAGCGTTAAGATGATCCTGTGAAAAAGAAAACACGCAGCTGGGACACGCGCGAGCAGGCAGCGATGTACAGTCTAAGAAAAGCAGTAGAATCATTACAGTGAAAAATTTACCGACAGCCACCGTAGAAAAAAGAAAGTGCTCACTACGACGACGACGACGACAATGACTTTTTGAGGCATAGACGTATACAGTGGGCGAAGACACGAGCCCTCTATCGGTACGCAAATCCCGAGTACGATCCAAAGAAAGAGGCTGTGCGGGAGTGGTTGAGATTGGGACATTTAACGGGTGTACCGCTAGCCTCAATATACATGACGAAACCGGGAGCACTGAACATTGAAGACCTAGGCGCCGATAACCCCGACATGGTCTGTCGTAAGGGCTGGCCGTCGGGTGTAAGACCCGTGATACTACCCGAACTGTCGATAGCAACGATACTGGATAAAGGACACCATGATTTCACACGCTGTAGCGTAACGCTGGGTTTTATCTGCGATCAGCGTTCTAACGATAGCCCTTACGCGCAGCGCATATGTACCAATGAGTGGTTGGCGAAACATGAATGGTGCATGTCCGACGATAGTAATCCCAAATGCCGCATCACGTATCGGCGCCCTATGACCAAATCAGAGCTAACGATATTGAGGAAAAGGTGGGGCAGACCCACACCGGAAGAACTACCGCGTCGTGCACCTATGCGTCTGGAGTCGCAGGCCTGGTTAGCGGCATTCAATCATCTTGAGAGATTACGCGAAAGTTGCGTCACACTGTGGTGCCTGAGGGCTATGCGTGCTTACGAGACAGCGCTACGTACTCTGGAGAAACGATGCAGTTTGACAGAGTTTATTGGGTGCGTTACCCTGACGACGCGGGATGGTCCACCGCTCCTACACTACAAGGAATGCCGAACAAGCGTGGTCAGCATGCCTCCCGGTCTTTACGCGTACCTGGAGGCACTCGACGATGCGTGGGAAACCTATACACCCCACGATGTTTACAGCGATGCGGAGAGGGAACACGCTGAAGGATCGAGCAATTTGGCGTACTACGCAATGGACACACGAACAGCATCCCGACGCAACATACGGCATATACGGTGTATGGCAATTTTTCGCGACGAGAGCTGCGAAACACTACTGCGGGATGACCGTGGCGGAAAAGATATCGGCGTACAGCTTATCGGTGGTGATATCGATGAGTTCGATGCTGTAAAAGATTGGTATGATCTTTTGGTACCAGTCGATTGTAATTGATAAATATAAATAAAGTAAAAAAAAAAATACCTATGTACACGGCGTAGTATGATTCGTATCTCTAACCCTACACTACGACGATGAGATGCTGATGCAACCTCGAACGGTGTGCGTCAGCAGATCGCTGCAGCTTCCGACGCAACACCTCTATACAGGGTTTTTTTTTATCCGTATTATGGATACGTAATATTTCGCGATCGGCGAACGAGCGATCAATAATATGTAATTCATTTTTACGATTAAAACGCTTCTATCCGATTTTTGACGAATAACGCTAGTTATGATGACTACAGGAGCCTTACCGATAAGATATAGAGACACCGGACACCGGAAACCGAGGTGTCTTTATACCGAACGATCGAGAGGAAGCCAGTGAGAATTGACAGCTGAATCGAGCAGCATCACTCTTATTAATAATCATTTAGAATTAAGTTTATTTTGTAATCTTTTTAAAAAGTATAAATTCACATCGAACAACTTAATTGGCGCAGTCGGTAGGACACTGAAGAGATTCTACGGAAAGCATCGTGACCATCCTTGAGGAATCCCTTAGTGTCAACTATTAATTCAGAAGAATCTACAAACTCAGGAAACTGAAAGGAAGCTGAGGGAAGGACTACGCACTGAAAGGCATAAGGTGAGTCATTGAGCAATACATCCTTTAACCTCACAAATCCTTTGTTAACTGACGTGAAGTACACACATAGCTAACATGGCTAACCCACTAGAAATAGATAATACAGGCACCATAATGGCAGCTAAGGAAATAGGTAGAATGATAGGAACATTCAGTGGTAAAGCAGAAGAACTAGATACTTTCATTATCGAGATGGATCAGTACCACAGCCGATATGGAGCTACTAGGGATCAAAGCTTAAACGAATACGTATATTTTACGATAAAAAGCAAATTATTAGAGAATGCAAGAGATTTTGTTAGAAGTCGACCAGACTTGAGAAATTGGTCCGAACTAAGAACCGCTCTTACGGAACAATTCGGAGATAGGACAAACCGCGAAATATTGACAAACGAATTGCAATTAACGCGAAGACAACATAATGAAGACATGTTGAGTTTTCTTAATAGAATCAGGAAATTGAAGGCTAGACTAGACCTCAAGATACAAACAGATCCTTTAATGGGGGTAATGAAAGATGTGGCAAGAGGTTATGCAGAAAGCATGGCGATCATGGTATTAAAATCAAACGCACCATCAGAACTATATGCAGAGCTAAGACTTGGCAAACCGACAACGTTGAATGAAGCCGCGAATATAATCACAGAGTATCTGACTCACGAGAAACAGATTAATAGCCTGCGAGGAGTTAATACACAGACGTATAGAAAACCAATTGTACCGCCCCGACCAACACAAGGAAAGCCACATGTAAATAATAACCAATGGCAACAACAGCCGTCATTTTGGAATCCTGTAAATACGGTGCAATACCAACCAAACATGTATGCACCAACGTATGGACAATCGCGAGCTATGAACTTCCCATCACAGCCTATTAACATACAGCCTATACCTAGGGCACCGCAAAGATTCCCCACTAACTCACAGGTATTTGGGAAGCCCTTTAATGCATTCGCGCCCGGTAGCAATAAACCGCAAAATCCAGTTACACCTATGTCAGGAGTTTCCAAAATACCATCAACAATAAATAAGAAACCATTGTCGCCTTTCGGACAAAATGCTCGGCATTATGTTCCTGGAAATCAGACCTTCAGAGCTACTGGACCTCCTGATTTCATAGCCGAAGAACTCACAAATGTAGAATATCAAGAACAAGATAATTACTATTATCCAGAGACGGAGATATTTCAGGGCTACGAAGAATATTCAGAGAACATGCAGTTCTCGACCGAAACAAATACTGAACAAACTGAAGCACCCGCAAGCCAGGATTTTCACGAGGACCAAAGACAAAAACCAAATGAATAGAAATTAATACAGTACTCAGTAACTCATTACCATATATAGAAATTGCAGAGCCATACATGAAACTATTGATAGATACAGGATGTCAGGCTTCCATCATGCGACCTATAATAGCGGAACAGAACTTCCCACATCAGATCTTTCGTAGTAATACAGTAATAACTACGTGTACAGGGCAGCAAACAGCGAGAGAAAAAGCTAAAATTCCCGCTTTTAAAGAATTCGGTCAGCACGAACCCATGGAGTCATTCTATTCAATTTCCATGATTATTATGACGGACTTATAGGAGTAAATGAATTAAGAAAAGCAAAAATGCACATAGATCTAGAAAACGGATTGCTACGCAACGACGAGACAGAAATCCCCCTGAAATACCGAACAGATTTTAGCATTCAGAGAATAGAAATTCCCGGAAATACAAGTATCTTGAAGAGAATAAAGACCACACTTGACGAAGGAGAATGGATAATACCCGAGATTACGGCAGGAAGTTCTGTCATCAGGTCAGGTGCGATAGAAGTGAAGGATAACTATACGATAGTAGAAATCGTCAACAATTCTCCGAACACTAAGATATATACATTAGGAGAGAAATTATTGGAAAGAACTAAAGACGTGATGCCTTTAAATGAAGTAGAACTATTTCAAGCTCACATGGAACCACAACTAGCTGAGAAACCACGAGAGCTACAGGAAATTCGCGTAAATCACCTTAATAGCGAAGAGTCACATGAGTTACTCAAACTTCTGAAAGGTTACACGGACGTACTCCATCAACCAGAGAGTAAACTAACGTTTACCAATAGAATAAAACATGAAATTAAGACAAAAGACGAAATACCTACACATACCAAGTCATATAGGTATCCGCACATACATAAAGAGGAGGTACAGAAACAAATACACACAATGCTTGAAGACGGCATAATTAGGCAATCACATTCACCCTGGAGTTCACCTATATGGATAGTACCCAAGAAGCAAGATGCTAGTGGGAAGAAGAAATGGAGAATCGTGGTAGACTATAGGAAGGTGAATGAGAAAACTATCGATGATCGGTACCCGTTACCAAATATATCAGATATTCTAGACAAGTTGGGAAGGTGCCAATACTTCACAACTCTTGATCTAGCGTCCGGATTCCATCAGATAGAAATGGATCCAGAATCCATCGAAAAAACAGCGTTCAATGTGGAAAATGGACATTACGAATATACACGAATGCCCTTTGGTCTAAAAAATGCACCAGCTACATTCCAACGTGTAATGGATAACATCTTAAGAGAACTGCAGAACAAATTATGCCTTGTCTATATGGACGATATCATAATCTTTTCTACATCTCTACAAGAACATATTAGTAATCTCAGAGCAGTCCTTGACAGACTCAGAGGTGCTGGTATGAAGATACAACTGGATAAATCTGAATTCTTGCATAAGACAGTCGAATTTTTAGGACACATAGTTACGACCGAAGGAATCAAACCAAATCCACGAAAATTACAAGCAATAAAGAATTTTCCTATACCACAAACGGCTAAAGAAATTAAATCGTTCTTAGGCTTAACAGGCTACTATAGAAAATTCATTAAGAACTTCGCTAGAATCACCAAACCAATGACAAAATGTCTGAAAAAGGGAGAAAAGATTGAGCATACAAAAGAATTTGTGGAAAGTTTTGAAACATGCAAGAATGCCTTAATGGAAGAACCTATACTGCAGTATCCAGATTTTGACAAACCATTCAATTTAACGACCGATGCATCTAACGTTGCTGTTGGAGCAATACTCTCACAAGGAACGATAGGAAAAGATCTTCCTGTAGCATATGCGTCGAGAACACTCAACCCAGCTGAAATAAATTATAGTACTATCGAAAAGGAATTGCTGGCCATTGTCTGGGCAACCAAAAACTTCCGACCGTATCTATATGGAAGAAAATTTAAAATCATTACTGATCACAAACCACTGCAATGGCTATTCTCTTTGAAAGAACCTAATTCTAAACTCGTTAGGTGGAGACTTAAGTTAGAAGAATACGACTATGAAATCGTATACAAGAAAGGGAAACTTAACACTAACGCCGATGCCTTATCGCGAATTGAAATACATCCTATCGATAGCGAATCAACCAAGGCAAATCCTCCAGATGATTTAGAAATCACGCAATTACTCAAAGAACTGCCTGAAGAGACATTATCAATATCAGGAAACGAGGCCGATCTGATACTGGAAGAATTTAACAAAGAACAGGGAATTCATGAGGACGACACGAACACCATACATACGAGTCATGAGGATCCCATACTCGGGATACCCATCATCGAAAAACCAGTAAACCTTTATAAAAATCAAATAATTGTTACGGTCTCAGGAAACGATATAAAGGTCTCAAAGACCAGGGTATTTGAAAACAGCCGCATGAGATTAAACATCCCGGAAAACGCAACGGAAGACCACTGGATCAAATTTATAAAAGAGTATGTGAACCCTAAAGAAAAATATTATTTCTATTTCAAAGACAAGAATCAACAGCTAGTACTGATCACCACAGCTCAAAAGTACTTTAAGAACGGATCGTTACAGCTAACTATCTGTACTGGATTCTTGCAAGACATCATAGATACAGACCAACAAATGGAAATGATAGCTAACCAGCATGTAAAGAAAACTTGTCACAGAGGGATCACGGAAAACATCCAAGCTATAAAAAGCAAACATTACTAGCCAAAAATGGATGAAATGATTAGAGACTATGTAAACACCTGCGAAGTATGTCAGAAAAGCAAGTACGAGCGAAGACCCCATGAGCTCGTATACAGGGTGTCCCAGAACTACCTGACCAACGGGGTATAGCGGTGTTCGGGAGGCACCACTGATCATGAAAATGACCTTCCTTTTGTCCGGAAGGTCATAGTTTTTAAATGGGAGCAGGTCAAAGTTGACCAATCAGAGGGAGGCGTCAAGAGAAACGTAGGCACCTGCAAACTCTGAGTTTTCTTCGCTCGCTTTTGTTTCTCGGTAGCTTGTTTCTTGTTTCCAATATGTATGTCTTCGGCTGACGTCATCCTGCCCGAAGTACCGAGAAACAAAAGCGAGGGAAGAAAACTCAGAGTTCGCAGGTGCCTACGTTTCTCTTGACGCCTTCCTCTGATTGGTCAACTTTGACCTGCTCTCATTTAAAAACTATGACCTTCCGGACAAAACGAAGGTCATTTTCGTGATCAGTGGTGCCTCCCGAACACCGCCATACCCCGTTGGTCAGGTAGTTCTGGGACACCCTGTATAAGCCTACAGCTATAGGGAGAAATATCTGCGAACATCTATATGCTGATACCTTCAAGATAGGTAGCGAATATTTCATAACCATTGTGGACAGTTTCTCTAAGTATGGGCAAGCATACCACACGCAATCTATAACAGGTATAGAAACCACGAAAAATGTGCTACAGTTTATAAGCCAGTTTGGTATACCTACAAAGATAACCTGCGATAACGGTGTGGAATGGAAAAACGAAACCTTTCAAAAAATTTGTGCATACCATGGTATAGAAATACACTATACGACGGCCTATAACCCTAACAGTAATAGTCCGGTTGAAAGATTTCACTCCACGATAATAGAAGCCCTTAGAGCTTTAAAAACTGAAGACAGCAAAGTATCAACTGCAGAAGCAATGAGATACGCTATATTAGGATATAACAACTCTATTCATACAGCAACAGGATATACACCCTTCCAAGTAATTAAAGATGACGTTAATTCGAAAGACCCTTTCGAGACCACAGAAGCCAGTGCTACTACACAGTATCTAGAAGAACACCAGAAAAGAATGGGAATTATAAAGACTCAGATACTCGACAGGCTCGCAACAAAACAGGGAAGGACACTAGAACGTCTGAATGAGAATAGGAAGGAACATGTACCGATAGACACGGACAAGCCTCTGTACTACAAGGGACATCTGTATCGAATATCCAGTAAGAAACAAGAACCTCTGTACAAAACGACAAAGGAGAAACCCAAAGTGATTAGTTCTCATAAAGTCAATTTAGGCAAGATCACTATACACCCCAGATTGACGAAGCCTCAACGGTTTGTTTCAGACAAGCAAAATGACGATCCTACTGCTAATAATGATACACCTCACGATGGGAATCGAGATAACACCGATACAGAACAGCCTTCTACCCATGAGATTGGGCAACGCTAAGATGATAGAAGGAAAGCATACATTCCAATACGGCATCAATCTGGAAATCTATAAGGAAGCTATGAATGACATAGAAAGGCAACTAGAAGTCATTCATAGAAGAGAGAACAATAAGAGCCAATATAAGACTTACTACAGAATAACAAAACAAATCATAAGGGAAATCAACGACGTAAAGGAACTCCTGCAAAATCTCGAAGAGGAACCTCGTACCAAGAGAGGAGCCGTCAATGCGATAGGCAAAGCAGCTAAATGGTTATTCGGTACCATGGATAGCGAGGACAAAGAGACCATACACGAGGAAATGGAATTACTTAAGAGAAATGAACTACGCTTGAATACAGGTCTTACCAAACAAAAGACCATATTGCAGGAAATAACAAGAAGTCACACCACTGCTATAGAAAGATTGTATGCAAATCAAAAAGAACTGAGCAGGGCATTAGAACAAATAAATAGTAAGGATAGTATTAAAGCACATGAAGCCGAATTAGAAAGTATGTTAATAGTAGCAGCATTATACGTGGAAATAGAAGCAATAAAAGAAAAATTGAAAGAATTAGAGCTTTCCATATCATTCGGGAAATCGCATACGTTACATAGTTCAGCTATCAAACCCAAATTATTCGATCGAATCATAAAGCATTACAATAGAGACAATCAGGAAATGCAAATACCTACGCTTAGGTCCATATTCAATTACTATCAGCTAGCCGTAACACAAGTCAAGATTAGCAACAACACTGTACTATTTAAGATACACATGCCTCTAATCGGAGACACATACAAGTACTTTGAACTCCATTCCATTCCTCTTAATAACTCCATAACCATACCAGAAAACCCGTATGTATTGCTGAACAATGACCAAACAAAGACCATGTCATATCAATGCCCCGAAGTAGAAGATTTCTACTACTGCCAGAGGAGGGACACCCATGCAACCAACATTTGCATCTACAAGATGCTGACGGAAGGAACCAACACCTGCATTAGGACCAGAATCCGCAACAGAGGCGACAGTATGGAACAGATAAGCAACAATCACGTGATCATTGTACCGCTTCATACGATTAAAGTTACTATTAAATGTAACAACGAGGAAATTAAAGAAATTAACCGTCCTCACATAATCACGTTGGACGACTGTCAACTAAAGGGACAAGGACGCACCTTCTCGCAGACCGTCACACTCCACAACGAGACGATATTCAAGCTACCAGCCGAAGAAGCCACGATCATAGGGAAACAACCAGAAATACACCTAAGAACTATTCGACGAGACGAATTGGAGAAAATTAAGATTCTCTCGGATAATCTAGAAATACCAATCCTAGAAGGAAGAGCACACCAGCATGCCACATGGGCTAATATTGGCATTACCATATTCGCAATGCTTGCTGTAATAGGATTAATTGCAACCTATTATTTCAAAAACCACCTGAAAAGGAAAGGCACTGATAACGGAGATACCAACCACACGCCCACGGCAAAACGAATGGTATCGTTTTCCGAACTTCGACGGGAGGAGTTATGATGACTACAGGAGCCTTACCGATAAGATATAGAGACACCGGACACCGGAAACCGAGGTGTCTTTATACCGAACGATCGAGAGGAAGCCAGTGAGAATTGACAGCTGAATCGAGCAGCATCACTCTTATTAATAATCATTTAGAATTAAGTTTATTTTGTAATCTTTTTAAAAAGTATAAATTCACATCGAACAACTTAATTCGCTTCAATAAGAAAGTCGTGCCATTTTTTGCTGATTCAGATGTATCGAATGGTATTGTTTTGAAATTAATATCGCCGTGACTGTAAGACGTCCGCGGACTGGACGTACCCTGTTTTAGTTCGTATCACGACGTCTTGGCAGATAGTCTGATAACTTACATCAATCACCAGCTCTAAGCAAAGAAAAAAAAAAATGTCATCTTTGGGGAATATTCGCGATTGTATCCTCGATTTCGTCAGGACACGTCGTTTGAATAACCCTAGAAACCCGAGATTATTCTCACCGGAGTGGTGTCGCGAGTTAAGATATTTCGGTTTTCGCACGTTAACGCGTAGATTAAAAAGTGTGTTTGCCCATTGTTCTCTGCGCGTGCTAGCGAGGGGTCATGAAAGAGGATACTTCAAGAACGATCCGTACATACTCTCGCTAGCCGCAGAGTGTATCAACAAACGCGGAGTGCGCGATAGCCATATCACCAGGGCTATTATAACTGATCATCTGTTTCACGAAGGTATGTATCTGTCGCTTGTCAGCAATAGCGCCTACACAAATTGCCTTTTTTTTAAAAAAAAAATAAAAAAAAATAAAATCAAATTTTACAAGAATTGACGCGCTTTCATCACGAAGTCGTCCCCGAGGAGGAGGAGCAGTTGCTCCTAGGGTGCCTCGATTGCATAGAGGATGTTTACTCGGAGCCCTGCACCAGCACGGCGACAGTGATGCAGCGTGCTAACGGTAAAACATACTTTTTAAAAAAAAAAAGATTACGGCTAATTTACGTTTTATTTAAAAAAAAGTGGCAGGTCCATCGACAGCGCTGGATATACAGTCGATGGAGGAAGAAGAAGAAGAAGAGGCCGAAGAATCGTTCCACGATACGTGGGGTATGCGTTAAAACAGCATCGGAAACAAAAGGGAAAAAAAAAAATGCAATCTGCTTCATAATTTTCTTTACAGATGAGATCATGTCAATAGCATCGGCCGTTAGCGACCACAGTGACCATGACAATGGTGATGAGGATGACCACTCCACAATATCCAGCGCTTCTAACGAGAGCTATCAATGTAATAATTATAAATTTACAGATATCATTGAAAACTCATCTGTGTGAAAATAAAAAGTAAAAAAAAGTTGTAGATCCGTTGGAGGCTGCTGGTTACAATGACCGCATTGCACCGGGTAACGCACGGCCGCTGCAGGAGCACGACGACGACGACGACGACGACGACGACGTGGAAGAACCGATACTGTGGGTTCTCAGGAACGGCGTGTACGAGGCAGCGGATGCCTACGAAGCGGCCGATGCATTAGCGGTGCTCGATGAGGCCCCGGGCGCCGCGGATACCCTCGAAGAAGGTAGCGTTGAAAGAGATATTCTTTAACATTTAAAGCCTTCTTTGGCGAAATTGCTAACTTTAAAAAAAAATGTAGGATATGATGAAAACCTGGTAGGCGCTGTATTCTCATACATCGGGTCGATGTTTAATCCTCGTGAGGAATGAGAAGTCAGTATGAGCCAAATACTCTTTCTTTTTTTTTGATTAATAAAAAAAATAATTAAAAAACTCTTTTTCCAAACGCTAGATGCGGGCGCGCAATATCAGATCGGCGGGGGACCCCTTCTTCGGTCGCAGATTGATGACGCCGAAGACACCGACAACGAGGAAGTCAGCGATAGCGATGTGTTACCGCCAGGGCATAGGTTTACCGTACAAGCCGAAACGACGCGTCGCATAAATCGGTTTCGATTAGACGGCCGCGAAATAACAATGGCTATCAGGCCACCGCCCCAAGATCCTGATACGAATACCGTATCTTGGCTGCAGGGCGCAGTCCGAGATATACACGCGTACCTTACAAGCTCGTGTACCGCGCAAGATTATATAGGCCTGACGATTAAATCAGACAGTTTTGCGTGCGGGGCCGCGTGGCTGTCGTACAGACCGGCTCGAGACTTTCTTGAAAACGACGTGTGGAAGGTGATATCATCCGTCGCACAGAGCGCCCAGACGTTCCAGATAGACAGATCTTTTGTCATAGAGTCGTGTATAGTCGAAGTACCGAGGGGTACAGGTCGCGTGCAATTAGCGCACGAGTTTGTAAACAAAAACTCTATACTTACCATAATAAACAACGATAATCTCTGTCTACCTAGATCGCTCGCTGTGGCGATGGTATACGCTGAACGCGGGGAAGCACGCTCCGGGGAACTACATGAAAGATGGAACGCAGTACGGCGTCAACGGGGTAAATTTCAAAAACAATTAGCTCTCGAACTTGTGACAAACGCCCGTGTAGACATACCGTCTGATGGTTGTGGTATTCCGGAAATTGATAAATTCCAAAGGTATCTTGCTCCGGATGGCATAGCCATTGTTGTTTACGAGTTCGACAGTATAGGCAACGGTGAGAAACCAGTGTACGACGGATCGCAGATAGTCGATAGCGCGTACGGTTCAGGAAAACCACGGCAAAGTCTCCGCATCCTGTATTATAATAATTCTCAGCATTATCAGCCTATTTTAAATATGCGGGGGGCGGTCGGTAGTCGTGGTTTTTGTATACTATGTAACAGGTCTTACACGCGAGAGGCAGAGCATAAGTGCTCCAACAAATGCGCTAGATGCTTCGGAAAACCGCCCTGCGATTCGGTTCTCCCCACATTGTATTGTCGCGAGTGCCATAGGTACTTTTTTGGTCAAATCTGTTTCGATAATCATATAAATACGCTGATTAGTAAACAGAAGGGTAAAGAAAAGAGCGTGTGCCAGACCGTTCGCAGCTGTCCGCAGTGTCTTAGACCTCTTCAAGGAGCGTCTCGTAAGCACTCTTGCGATAAGATGTATTGCAGCGTCTGCAAGAGTGTTAATGACGTTGGACATCGGTGTTACGTCAGACCGGTAAAAAAGACTACCGCTGTAAAAAATATTCTGTACATCTTCTACGATTTTGAAACACAGCAGATACGGAAGCTGCCCGGTGACGACGCGGTGCGTATCCACACACCAAACTTGTGCGTCGTTCAGCAAGTGTGTACAGCATGCATAAATGATACAGATCTCGCGAGGGTATGCCCGTCTTGCGGTGTACACGAGTACATCTTCGAAGAGGATCCCGTAAGGCAGTTTGTAGATTTCGCGTGCGACCCTAAAAAAAAATCGTTTCAGCGTGTGATCTGCGTGGCGCATAATGCCAAGGGTTTCGACGCGCAGTTTGTACTACGGTACATCGTGAAGCGTAGAAGAAAAAGCCTAAAACCACCGATGCTGCTACTCAGCGGTACGAGCATCATAATGATGAAGACGGGTCGTGTAACATTCATAGACAGTCTTAATTATTTTCATATGCCGCTGAGCGCACTACCGAAAGCCTTCGGCCTCGCGGATGCGGTCGGTTTGAAACAAAAGGGTGTCTTCCCGCATCTGTTCAATACACTTGAGAATCAGCAGTATATCGGCCCGTTACCAGCGCTCGAATTTTATTCACCCGATACGATGTCGTCGGTTCAACGTAATCAGTTTTTAGCATGGTACAACGAGCAGTGCTCTGCGGGATACGTGTTTAACTTTCGAACCGAGTTTATAGATTACTGTAGATCAGACGTAACCATTCTCAGGCAGGCTAGCGTTTCTTTCCGCGAAATGTTTCTTCAACATGGCAACGTTTGCCCTTTCTCGGAGAGCACCACCATAGCCTCGGCGTGTTCGAGAGTTTTTCGGAAAAACTTTTTGCGAGACGAGCAGATAGCTATTTTACCACCGGGTGGGTACCGATACGGTGACAAACAATCGCGTAAGGCCATCTTGTGGCTTCTTTCGCTGGAGCATCGTTTGGGTTGTGCCATAGTTCACGCAGGGCGCACTCGGGAGTATCGTCTACCGGATGGTACACCCGTCGACGGTTACTACCTGGACACCACCACAGGTTCGCGACACGTATTCCAGTTTCAGGGTTGTTTCTGGCACGGTTGCCCAAAATGTTATCGTATAAACAGAGATAGTCATTTACACACGGGTGGATCCATGGACGCGCGCTTCGAGAGAACGCAGGCTACGAGCGATAAGATTCGGTATTTAGGTTACGAGCTGACGGAAATTTGGGAGTGCGAATTCGACCGCTGGATAAAAGATTCCGAACAGGCCGCTTTATACAGATCGCTGAATGAGAACCCGCTGGTATCGCAAGCACCGCTCGAACCCCGCGATGCTTTCTTCGGTGGACGTACAGGGAATACCGTCAGTTTTTACGAAGTCGAGGGGTCTGAGAGGATACACTACGTAGATGTGTGCTCGCTCTACCCCTTCATTTCGAAAACGGGGAAATTCCCTGTAGGTCACCCTACAGTGTACGTGGGCGACGACTGTCGCGAACTAACGGGTGATCGCAACAACATCGATAACGTGGAGGGCTTGATTAAGTGTGTTGTGTTACCACCGCGAGATCTGTATCATCCCGTGTTACCGGTGCGTATGCATGGTAAATTGCTTTTCGCACTGCGTCGTTCCTGTGCAGATTCAGCGCTGCAGGGTTCGTGCCCTCACGAGAATCCCGCGGATAGAGTATTCGAAGGGACATGGGTTGTGGACGAGGTCAGACGCGCTGTACGTAAAGGATATCAAATAACGACGATACACGAGATATGGCAATACGAGATCACCCAGTACGATCCGACGACACGGACGGGCGGTCACTTTGCCGATTATATAAACACGTTCCTAAAGATTAAGCAGGAAGCTAGCGGCTGGCCACGCGAGTGTGGCGACGACGACGAGGCCAAAAAACTGTATATAGAGGAGTATGATCGGGTCGAGGGTATTCGTCTGGACCCTGGAAATATAAAATCGAATCCCGGTCTGCGGTCAGTCGCAAAATTATGTTTGAATTCGTTTTGGGGCAAGTTTGGGCAACGCGAAAATCTGCCAAAGACGGAAATTGTAACGACTCGTCAAAAGCTCGTGAGTCTGCTTACGTGTCCGGAGGTCGAGATTACAGGTATTCTGCCCGTAGATGACGACCTGCTTTACGTCGGTACGCGTAGTACAAACGAATCGCTGATACCCACAGCGTACACAAACGTTGTTATAGCTGCGTATACCACGGCTCAAGCTCGCCTTAAGCTATATGACTATCTCGAGAAATTAGATAGACGCGTACTATATTACGACACCGACTCGTGTATATACGTATCAGGTGGACGGCACGCCGATAACGCCTACGAGCCACCGCTCGGCAGTCTTTTGGGCGACTTAACGGATGAGCTGGAGTCGTACGGTGTTGGTAGCTATATCACGTCTTTTGTCTCGGGAGGCCCGAAATTTTATGCGTACCGAGTGCGTAAGCCAGACGGTTCTTACGCTGAGGTCTGTAAGGTCAAAGGTATCACGATCGACTACGCGACGAGTCTGGCCATTAATTACAACTGGATACGCTCTTATGTAACAGGAGAGACCAGTGAGCCTGTCGTTTTACACTATGACGCGATACGGCGTACACCGTTTCACGACGTAGTGACGCGTCTGGAATCAAAAACGTGTAAACCGACAGAGCTTCAAAAGCGGCGACGCGACGGTCGTTTCGGCTCTTTGCCCTACGGATTTATGTAATTAATATTACAAACAAAACCTGTATAAATGTATATACATTGCCTGTACAATAATAATAATAAAACATATTTATTTGAAAAAACAAAAAAAAAACCTCTTTATCGATCTATTCCCGACGGCTCCATCAACCCGACCATGTTATTTATTTTTTCAGCGACACTTCGGACATGCTAGCCGTGCGCTATGGCTAGCTATGCGGTTGACACACATACATGCCGACTATTAGCTCACAGGTGCACGATGAGCTCACCCGGACGAGGGGCTAGCAACGTCACCGATAAGAGCTAGCAAGCGCGCGCGACGTCACGAGCCTCACGCGTGTCGCGCGCCCGCCGCGGCCGGGCCCCGCGATGGAAGGGGGGAGCGTGTAAAATCTAGCAGACTCTTTAATAGTATATTCGTAAAGAACACCACCAAATAGCCTCATTTGGCATAATGGACACGCGGTGGAAGCATCCGTGGACATCGATGATCTGTGGGCCAACGGGATGCGGGAAGACGTTTTTCGTAAAGAAATTCCTACGGTTCATCGAGGGCATGAGCGACGTGCGATTTGCGCGCGTTCTCTTTCACTATGCAGAGTGGCAGGAGGGGTACAGGGAGTACGGGAGCGCTATAGAGTTTCACGAGGGACTGCCGCAAAACACAGATTACGGCAACGACCCACGCCCGAAACTCGTCATCATCGACGATCTCATGAGGGAATCGTCCAATAACACGGTGGTCGACCTTTTTACCAAAGGCAGCCATCATAAGAATATCAGCGTGATCTTCATTACGCAGAATCTCTTTCATCAGGGGCCCGGACAGCGCGATATCTCGTTGAACGCCAACTACATCGTTGTGTTTAAAAATCCGCGCGACAGAGCGCAGATACAACATCTGGCGAGACAGGTGTTTCCTGAAAATCCGCGCTTCGTGCAGGAAGTCTACCGCGATGCCACCGCCGAACCGCACGGTTATTTACTACTCGATTTGAAGCAATCGACGCCCGATAACTGCCGCTTTCGCACGAGCGTGTTTCCTTCGGACCCGTTCCACTATGTGTACGTACCGCGAAAGGGTATAAAGGATGGGTACGCCGATCGAGACGTACCAGTCATTCGGTTGTAATGGTATCCAGCGCACGCTGCTCTATAGGGCGGAAGCACGCCACAGTGTTGAAGAGTATTTGCCACCTGGACAGCAAACAACGTAGCGCCTTGTTACGAGCGGCCGACCCACGCCTCGTCAACTGTATATGCGAATGCGCTCTGAATATTCTTCGCGGCAACGTACCTCTCAAACCGACTCAGAAACGGCGCTTACGAAAACACGCACCGCTGCTGAGACGTTTATCCAGACCGGGTTCAGCAGTCAAAACTAGAAAACGCCTTATCGTTCAGAGCGGCGGTTTTCTACCTCTTCTGTTAGCACCCATACTGGGCACCGTCATATCAAAACTCATAGGGGGAAGCGGATCGATGGAGATCGGTAGATTTTCCCGGTGTTTAGAGAACGGGGAAAACGAAGAGACCATATTTACGTGGCCGCACTAGCGGGAAGCAAAAATTCAAATTTCATTTCCCTCTCATTTAAAATTAACAACGAAAAAGTACTCCATGAAGCCATTTTTCCTTCCCTAGAAGCCCTAAGATTGTTTTACGTACATAACATTATTATAATTGTTCGTTTTTATATTTTTTTCCGTAATTTCCTTGTGAAATAAGCTGTTTCACATTTTTCTCATTTTTCAGACGCTTTTAGGGTGTCTGAAAGTTTTGTAGTTCGCTTTCCGGCCACCCATTAAGTCTAATGCTATGCTAGTGGCGCTACTATCGCCATCACTTCGAAATTACAAAAATAAATTTTAACTATTTATAAGGCATATTTGTGTGCAAACTCTGACGGAAAAATTAAAAAAAAAAAGAATGAACACAAATGTAACGAAATACACCATAATTTAAGTCAAATATTTTAATCTATCAAACACGTCAAATGCTGGCGCACGCCGGAGCCATGGCCAGAATCATCGCGCGCCACTCGTTAAAAATGTCCAAAAAAACGTGTTTGTGGTGTGTACGGCACTTTATAGTGTTTGTTGATGTTTGCGGACATATGACAGCTGCCAGGAGCGTGCTAGGCAGTTTTTAGAATATTATTCCTTGAAAAAATTTAGACAATTTTGACGGATATATATCAGATAAAATTTATCCAAATATCGAAATGAGTGAATGTATAAAAATATTAAATCTTCAACACGCGTGCAGTATAATTAAATGCACAATTATTGTAATGATATATAAAACTGTTTAATTGCACAGTAAGTTAGAAATTATTATCAAGATTGGAACATTCAACAAAAAGAAGTGATATCCCCCCAAAAAACATTTTCAATGTAAAGTTGCGTGTTTAGAGATCGAGTGACTCTCATATAAGCCTGCAAGTTGTCAACAAAAAGAAGTGATATCGCAAACACTGCAATAAGGAGTTGAGACACAATTTTGATGGCATTCCGAAAATATCTGCATACACGGACAGAAAATCATGGGACACAGTGATTCTATATATTCGAAGCTGTTCAATTTCGAGGTCGTCTGTGCATTTTTCCGGCGTGTTTAGATCGTCGTTCTACGCCATAGTATAGAATCAATATCACACTGTGTCCCATAATTTTGTGTCCGTGTATGGAGATATTTTCGGAATGCCATCAAAATTGTGTCTCAACTCCTTATTGCAGTGTTTGCGATATCACTTCTTTTTGTTGACAACTTGCAGGCTTATATGAGAGTCACTCGATCTCTAAACACGCAACTTTACATTGAAAATGTTTTTTGGGGGTAGGATATACGCCGCGCAGAGTGAGATGGAGCATGCGAGAAAGATGGTTCTCATTCTTCATGAGAGCGTGAATACCGTGCACCAGCAGTACCACCGTGCAGCGCCTCATACGCATCAGTACAGTCAGGAGGGCATTGACACCGTTAACACCGTACAAACCCCTGGGACCCCCTTAAGCAGATTAGACGCGTCGATGAAGGAGATCCTACACTCGCCGAATTTCATTGACGAGCGCGAAAAGTGGAAGATGTACAATCAGGTGCTGCAGCGTTATCTACACTTTATCGAGGACCTGCGAAATAACGTCGACGAGGATAGGCGCGCCGATAGCGATAACAAGAAAAAAAATAACAATTCTGCGGAGGATAATGCCCGGAACCAGACCACCGATGCTGACGACGACGACATCATTGCCAGTGTACCCCAAAAGTACAGGACTAAGGCGCGGATCTTACTAGGCAGACTGCGTGGCGCTGGCTCACCACACATTTCGTGGAGTAAGCAGGGCGTTACGCGTATCGGTGGAACCGTCGTGCAGGACGCCAACATCGTTGATTTAATCAATGACGCTATGCGTGAGAGAAAAACGGCGAGACCGGCGGGGAGTCGGCAGTTTGCGCGGTTCCTCCGTACTGCTGGTATACCGCGCGAATTTATTGGCAATCAGCGTCTATGGACGGAGGGGAGCAACACGACGCCTCTCAGTAATCAGCCACGGCGTCGTGTAACAATCGTACCGCGCCCAATCGACACGACTCAGAGCTCGTCCACGGAGGAGGAATTTGGCGAGGCGTTTCAGGAAGTGTTTAGAGACTCAGGGGAAGCAGAAGAGGTCGTGGGGAAAAGACATACACGATCCGTGTCGGCTAGTACAGCCAACGATACCGAGAAAAAGAAAAGATTAGAATGGTTAAGGCTGCCGTGAAACAGAAGAAGAAGGCGGGTGATGACAGGCTTCTGAGGCGTCTTTATTACACACCAGCAGAGCCGTCTTCGTACGCCGGTATCGGTAACCTCGAGCGATCGGTTAAGGGTAGGGTAAAGCGAGATTCCGTCGTACATTGGTTAGAGGCGCAGGACACGTATACGCTGCATAAGCCCGTACGTCGTACGTTTCAGCGCCGCTCTTACGCCGTCAGCAATATCGACGATGTTTGGGAGGCCGATCTCGTGGACCTTCGCTCGTTGAAGGAGTACAACGATGGTTACACGTATATACTTGTAATAATCGATGTACTCAGCAAATACGCTTGGGTCGAGCCTTTACGCGATAAGTCCGGTGCAACGGTAGCAGCGGCATTCCGGAGGGTATTGACACGTAGTAAGAATAGGATACCCGTGTACCTACAGACAGACAAAGGTAAAGAGTTTACCAATGGCGTATTGCAGCGTCTGCTCGAGGAGCTCGGCATAGGATTCCGCGTAGCGCGCAGCCCCGACGTAAAGGCAGCTGTCGTCGAACGCTACAACCGTACTCTGAAGGAGCGTATGTGGCGTTACTTTACACATAGAAACACGCGGCGGTACATAGATATTCTTCAGAGCCTCGTGGAATCGTACAACAGGACACGTCACTCTGCGATAAGAATGCGTCCAGTCGACGTAATCATGTATAATGACGCTACGGCACGTATGAACCTATCCATGCGATACGCCACAGCGAGCCCGCGTACCCCTAAATACGGTGTCGGTGACCTGGTACGCATCAGTAGCGCTAGGAACCCTTTCGCGAAAGGTTACGAGGGGGGTTGGACTCGAGAGATTTTTAAAATCGTACGCCTAGGTACAACGAGAGAACCACCCGTCTACATCTTAGAAGATCTCGCCGGCGAGGAGATTGACGGTATTTTTTACGAGGAGGAGCTCGTTCGAGTCCGCAAGGACCTCGCAAAGGACACGTTTCTCGTCGATCGTGTTATAAAACGAAGCGGCCGTGGGAAAGCCCAAAAAGTACTGGTCAGCTGGGTCGGTTACCCCGAGAAATTTAATTCGTGGATACCGGCTACCCGCTTAAAGAACAATGAAGGACCAATTTTATCTCGTTCTACCCAGTAACAGCAGTATGTCGTACTATCCCGAAAATAAAACTACCAGTTTTACCACGCATCTACCGCATCAGATCGATTTACACGGGGCATGGGCTGTTGCTCTGGTCGAAATACAGATCCCTATGACCTTTCTTCACGTGCCCGCAGCGCTAAAAGACTGGGATCACGTGGGCATTGTCACCACCCGCACCAAACCGCGGAAGAACCACAAAGAACCGATAGTGGGTCTTATGATAACGGGTTCTAACGTGGCGCACGGTGTTTATGACGACGTAAAGACACTCGTTGACGAAATAAACGCTACCAAGGCTATGAAGGGCCGTCTGCAATTAGAGCTCTGTAGAGGTGGTTACGCTAGCGTATCGATCGTCTCTACCGATAACGATCTAGACGACCCACACGAACTGAGACTCTGCCGCTCTCTGGCGCGCATCCTAGGTTTTCCCGAATCGGTCGTGGTATCGAAAGCACAGCCCGTTGTGATGGCTGATCAGCCGATTAGTCTGATCAACGCCCTACCTAAGATGCTTTTTGTTTACACCGATGTCTGCGAGCCGTATATCACCGGAGACGTCCAAACACCCTTGCTTCGTGTGGTTCCCCTGCAAACGGATAACAAATACGCTTACGCAGCCATGAAAGTGCTCTCGTTTTCACCGTTAAAGTATATACCGCTGCTCCGCACGACTTTTCAAACGATCGACATCGATATAAGAGATGAACTAGGCGAACCTATACCATTCGAATCAGGGACGCTCTCCGTAACACTACACTTTAAACGGCTAGACTGATGGCTCATTACACCGACTATTACGAGTCGCAGATCGGTGGGGGATATTCCACGAAATTTCGGGTATTCGCGGGGTCGCCTTATCAGCGAGGACATGGTATTGGTAGCTTTCTCAGTGGTCTGTTTCGGCGTGTGTTACCTTTGCTATCGAGAGGAGCCCGAGCCGTCGGTAAGGAGGCGGTGCGCGCGGGCATGAATATCTTGACGGACGTCAGCGAGCGCGGCGCTCCGCTGAAACAGGCGTTTCGCACCAGGGCCACCGAATCGGGTATGAATCTTAAACGTAAGGCGGAGGCGAAAATTGACGAGCTCATGAAAGGATCGGGCTATAAAGCTGTAAAACGACCACGCGGCACCCACTCTATCATCGGCGTTGCTGGAAGGAGCATCGCCTCAAGAACTGCTAACAAGCGTAAGAGACGTACGGGGAAGAAGGCTGCTCCGCGTCGAAAAAAAAAGTAGTAAAAAAAATAAAGTCAAAAACCAAGAAACCCAAAAATCGTCGGAGGATCGCTAGTAAGAAAGTAAAGCGGAGTGTGCTGGATATCTTCTCCTAAACGCTACCTCTATCATGGCCTTTCTACACGCACACTCCTGCGAGTGTATGAAATCGGAGCTCGAGCTCTTTACACTGCCACCGACACAGACCACTATAGAGAGCGCGCAGTGGGTACACTACAAGCCCATCTCATCGCTGACCGATGACTCGCCCATTGAATTTATCGTACCGGGTAACGGCGACGAGTACCTCGATCTAGCACACACCATGCTGAGTTTACGCGTACAGCTACGATCCAAGGATGCGTTAGCCCCTGACACTCTGAGCAAAGCAGCCCCTGTTAACAATCTGCTACACTCGCTGTTCAATCAGGTGGACGTGTTTCATAATCAGAAACTCGTATCACCACCTAATAACGCGTACGCTTACAGGGCCTACATAGAGACGCTATTAAATTATGGGCCAGCCGCTAAGGGGTCCCACCTCTCGAGCGTGCTCTGGTACGACGACACGCCCGGTCATATGGACGATACAGCGGGCAAGAATATGGGTCTCGTGAATAGGCAGGCGTTCGTCGGTAAAGACAAGACGGTCGATCTGATCGGTCATTTGCATTGCGATGTGTTTAACCAGGAAAATTTTTTATTAAATGGCGTTGAGCTCCGTTTACGTCTCGTACGCACGAGAGACGGTTTCTCCCTCATGGATCCAAAGAGCGAGTGTTCTTTACATATAACGGAGGCCACGCTTCTCGTTAGACGCGCCAAAATAAGCCCCGGTATTCTAATTGCTCATTCTAAAATGCTATCAAAGACAACTGCAAAGTATCCGCTTACGCGTGTAGAGGTCAAGGCGCTGACGATGCATGCCGGCTTGCACGGTGGTACTATGGACAACGTGATTCTCGGCCAATTACCTAAGCGTATTATAATAGGCTTCGTCGATAACAAGGCCTTCAATGGCAACTATCAACTCAACCCGTTCAATTTTAAAAACTATCGTATTAATTTCTTATCGCTGTACGTCGACGGTGTTCAAGTACCCTCGAAAGCACTGCAGACAGATTTCGGTAAAGCCGGTCTTTACGTGGACGCGTATCATACCCTCTTCAGTGGCACGGGTATGCACTTCCTCAACGAGGGTAATTCGATATCTAGGAGCGCTTACGCAGACGGCTACTGCCTGTTCCTTTTCGATCTCACACCCGATCTCTCGGCAAATAGCAACACCCACTGGAACCTGATCAAGCACGGTAGTGTACGAATTGAGGTACGCTTCGACGAACCGCTGGCCACCACCGTGAACTGTATCGTTTACGCTGAGTACGACAACGTTCTGGAGATCGACGCCTCGCGGCAAATCGTCGTAGATTACGGCGGATAAACAATCGAAGAAAATACATAGGTCAGCAATTTTGGGTATGCGTCATCGTCTTTTGTGCACTCGGTATCGCCTGTGATCGTCAGCATCGCCGTTAGTTTCTCGTTGAACGCCTTCGAGTTAGCACCGCAGCGATGGATTTCGTGATCGAGATTGAGTACTTCAAAGACTCCGAGGGACGTCTGGCGCCGAAGGAGATCGGCGTCGTGGCTGTGGAAAGAAAATACATAGGCCACTGGATCGTTTCACCACCCTGCGATTTCAACGAATTACCACCGACGATCAGAAGCGAGAACAACACCATGACCCGCTATCGACACGGTCTAGAGTGGTTCGACGGTGTTGTAACGTACAAACAGCTATACAACAATCTCCGAAATATTGCCGGTATTTCGCGGAGCATATACACACGAGGTCCGGAGAGCGTACTTTTTCTGCAGACCGTTATGGCAAGGGAAGTTATAAATTTGAATGAAACCCCCGATAACTCACCATACGAGGACTTCCCACCGAATCGTGACCATTACGAGTGTATCGTTCACGCCTGTAAGGAGAGTCGGGGATCGTTCACCTGCGCTCTGAACAACGCATTGCGTCTTGACTTCTGGCTTCGAAATAACGGACCGCATATATGAACACGCTAGACCTTTACCTTGGCCTTCGCGGTATATCGGAGCATACGACGGGTGTCTACGCAGCTGATAGAATACCCCGAAGCTGGTCGAAACCCGCTGCGATTATCGCCAACACGGACGACCATACGAAGCCAGGAGCACACTGGATTGCCATGTACGTGGACGCTGACGGAGACGGCTACTACTTTGACAGCTACGGATTACCACCGCTGAATCATCACCACGCATCGAGACTCCGACGGAACTGTCGATCCTTCCGATGGAACACCCAGCAGCTTCAGAGCGAGACGTCAACGGTGTGCGGCCAATTCTGTATGATGTTTCTACACTACCTCTCCTCAGGCTTCGGGATGCATGCCTTCCAAAATGTATTTAGTACTGATTTGCGGAAAAACGATAGAATTGCCCGAGAGTACTACGACGCTTTTGTACGACAGAAGCGTTTGGCTGATCGCCAGTATGCGCACGATAATAAGATCTATGGTGGCGGTGGCGGTGGTAGGATACAATATTCCCGGTGTAAATCTGAATACACGTGTTAAGACCTGTTTTATGAAAAGGTGCGTGGTCTGGGCATTTAATTATATAAATTAAAGATATAATTTTGCTATTTTTTTTATTATAAGCGTCATATAGTAGTAGTAGTAGCGGTGTGGTAATAATATAGTAGTAGTAGCGAATAAAATTAAAATAATGTATAATAATAGTAACAATAATAAGTATATATAAGACAATAGCGAGTAAGTTTAATAATAGGTTGTAAGCAATAATAAGTAAATAAGTATGTAAGTAAAAAAAAAAAAAACATAATAATAAATGTTAATACTCTATTTTTTTTTTTTACGATCTAAACTAACCTAATTGGTCCTAACCTAACATCCCCGTACCCATATCTCAGCAGGGCGGCCCTATGCCCCTCGTAATATAGTACGCATCCCGGGCATTCACCGGGTGCGTGCTCGCGAAATACACTCCGCGCACAAGTCGTGCAACGGCCCACGTTGAATACCATTTGTGTATTCAATAATAAAAAATGTAGGCTGTGGGCCGTGAATGCATCCTGCTCGTGCGCGGGTAGCGCGAGCACGCACTCGCTGCATAACTCCTCTTCCCGGGATGCGTAAATGTATCCATAAAGACAGCGGCCCTCATGCATGGCATCATAGAACTCATCGGTCAGTCCGGGCGATGGGGTTCCTCTATCGTCGTCGCCTACGCCGTCTTCACCCCCTTCAAATGCCATTCGTGGTGCCATTTCTAGAAACAAAAGGTAAAAAACGAGGGTAAAACTACGGATCCCCCAAAAAACACTTACGTGTAAAAAACTACGCCAAGTACAGGAGTGCTGTGTATTCCTCTAATAAAAAGTATTGATATCAGATTATCGTGGCCAAGTACATAAGTCACTACATGTTTGCCTATTATATGATCTAGCACTGGCCCATCATTTTAATTGTATTTTCAAAATTTCCTATAACGTTTTCACTACTCTTTTACATTACTACTGTTTCTCGTAGTTGATTATGAATTAATGATTATTTAATAATTAATAAAACTTTAGCTGATTCCTTATCGAGTACTACTTGGCGGGTCCATGCATTTCTTGATATAAATTTGCGTTCATTATGCCAGTTATTAATCTCAAAACCAATGTCAACTTTCTATATAGAGCTTATTAACGATAACTCGTTAATAATAATCACGGTAAAATCTTAATAACAAACATATAATTTTAGGATACTATTAGCACGTTCAAAGTAAGTACTTTGGAATTACTGGCACGGACCCGCCAAGTAGTACTCGATAAGGAATCAGCTAAAGTTTTATTAATTATTAAATAATCATTAATTCATAATCAACTACGAGAAACAGTAGTAATGTAAAAGAGTAGTGAAAACGTTATAGGAAATTTTGAAAAAACAATTAAAATGATGGGCCAGTGCTAGATCATATAATAGGCAAACATGTAGTGACTTATGTACTTGGCCACGATAATCTGATATCAATACTTTTTATTAGAGGAATACACAGCACTCCTGTACTTGGCGTAGTTTTTTACACGTAAGTGTTTTTTGGGGGATATCACAAGTTTTTGTTGCTCAACGGGACATAGAAGTTTTAAGCACAGAAATCTATATTGTCACAGACATAAAATGTAAATGCATTATGATGTTGCTAATCAGACAAATATATTGCGTTGTTGAAAATGTTTAATGGCATATAAATTTAATTTGTAAGTCCCTTTTTCTAGAAATGCATAAAAACATATACAAATTTTTAAAGAAAATGTAATCTTCAATGCATATAAGCGTCGTTAATAGTGTCCAGCTTGTTGAAGTCGTGTGGTAAACATAAGAGAGGAGACTGTGCTGCATTATTTGAGGCCTTGTACCTCAGGCCGTGCGAACATCAAAGAGGATACTATAGTTTGAGCGAAGCGCCACAGCTTGTTGCACACTTTTCTGGACTTCTGCGTCCTACACTTAGGTACAAGAAACTACGGAGCGGAAAACCCTGGACACCCTGAACTTCCACATCCGACACCTAGATACAAGAAACTACGGAGCGGAACATCCGGACACCCTGGACTTCCACATCCGACACCTAGATGCAGAAAACTACGAAGGGGAATGTCTGGATACCCTGGAATTCCACATCCAGTACCTAGATACAAGAAACTACGGCGCGGAATACCTGGACACCCTGGAATTCCACATCCAGTAC
>OZ020573.1:16447658-16615158 GCA_963971525.1 Cephus spinipes | reverse complement strand
ACATTAGGGTGGTTCAAAATGCATTGCAAAAATGTTTGTGATGATAGAAAACAACGATCCCCCCAAATCGTTTCCAAATCGAAAAAAAGTGAACACGTATTTTTTTTTTTTTCGAAATTTTGATTTTTAATGGTGCCTGTCGAGACCTCAAATTTACATAGGAAAATGCATGGGAAAAAGACATTTTTTGGTATTTTTCGAATAATTGTTCGGGGTTTGGGAAAACGTAAGACTAAAGTTATAGGACTTGTAGAGGACTTTTCAAGGAAGAATTTGACCTATTGTACATATAGATTTGACGCCCCCAACCCACCCCAACAGTGCCCTGAAAACTACCCTTAAATGAAAAAATATACATTCTTCAGAAAATTGACCCTTCTAATCATTTCATGCTCTTTTTTCTCATAGAAATCATTATTATAAGTCTAGTGGAATGTTTATAAACATTTGTCAGCTAATTTCCATTTGTTTAAATAAATTCTATTTGCTTAAATAATTCGTTTTTCTCGAAAATCCGTCTGAATTCTGTTTTCTGAGTTCGAAATGGCAGTTTATTATCTTAGAGTGACATTATTCGCTAAAAAATTTCCTATTGTTTAAACAATCAATTATTATTCATTTTCAACTTTTTTTTAACTATGGTAGAAAAGTCAGCTTTTTTGTGAAATTAACTTAATAAATTTTATGTTCGAGATATCTTACCTATATATCTAATAAACCCACATTTGTTTAAACAATTTTTTTTCAATTCATTTTTTTGGATCGGTCTGAGCAACTGTTATTCTCAAGTAACATCATTTATATTTTAGGATGATTTCCATTATTTAAATAATAAAATATTATTTGTTTTCAATATTTCATCAAATTATACTGAGAAGTAATTCTGTTTTTTGGTAACAGAGTCATAATGTAATTTGTTCATTAACCATTTATGAAAGAATTGGGGAGACCGATCTAAAAAAAATGAATTTTAGGTGAATTGCAACAAAAATTATTTAAACAAATAGAATTTGTTTAAACAAATGTGGGTTTATTAGATATATAGGTAAGATATCTCGAACATAAAATTTATTAAGTTAATTTCACAAAAAAGCTGACTTTTCTACCATAGTTTAAAAAAAGTTGAAAATGAATAATAATTGATTGTTTAAACAATAGGAAATTTTTTAGTGAATAATGTCACTCTAAGATAATAAACTGCAATTTCGAACTCAGAAAACAGAATTCAGACGGATTTTCGAGAAAAACGAATTATTTAAGGAAATAGAATTTATTTAAACAAATGGAAATTAGCTGACAAATGTTTATAAACATTCCACTAGACTTATAATAATGATTTCTATGAGAAAAAAGAGCATGAAATGATTAGAAGGGTCAATTTTCTGAAGAATGTATATTTTTTCATTTAAGGGTAGTTTTCAGGGCACTGTTGGGGTGGGTTGGGGGCGTCAAATCTATATGTACAATAGGTCAAATTCTTCCTTGAAAAGTCCTCTACAAGTCCTATAACTTTAATCTTACGTTTTCCCAAACCCCGAACAATTATTCGGAAAATACCAAAAAATGTCTTTTTCCCATGCATTTTCCTATGTAAATTTGAGGTCTCGACAGGCACCATTAAAAATCAAAATTTCGAAAAAAAAAAAAATACGTGTTCACTTTTTTTCGATTTGGAAACGATTTGGGGGGATCGTTGCTTTCTAAATAAAAATGGCCATTTTGAACCACCCTAATGTACATGGCTCACAATTTATATTCGGGGTGGGGGAGGAACTTCTGCAAGCCCCTGCCTCAATAGCACCTCCCGGTTATCGCAGAAGTATGCGATGCATGCTATACAGTCACCGGGTGCATACGCGCGCAGCACACACCGAGCACAGCGTACACAGATGCCCGCACGCAGATGTATTGCGGGGTCAATCTGTAGGTAATGTATTACATGGGGCGTAAACTGAGGCCTGTGCTCGGCGGGTTGCTCACGCATGCACCCGTAGCATAACCCCGACTCCGCACCCCGCACGTAAACACACCCGAACAAGCACTGCCCTTCGTGAAAGGGGGCAAAGAACGCATTGCGGGGCGGCGGTATTCCGTCAAGCAGCGGCCCCTCAAATGGTCCTTCGCCCCCCTCGGGCGGCGTATCCGGGCGCCTTGGTGTCATAATCTGTAATATTTAAGTTTTCTTAAAAATAAATATGTTTAAATCACCTACAAAATAGTGTAGTCTTAAAATTATTACACTTACCGTTCTAGTAATGAGTTGTTGTTGTTGTTGGGGAGACTATTGCAGTGCGCTGCTGTGATGGTGGTGGTGGTGGTGGTTGTGCTAGAAATAAGAGTAAAGGATGTCAGATATATACATTTTTTTAAAAAAATCAAATTAAAACCGGTGCATGCCTAAAAAATTATTATACTTACAGTTTCGGTAACAACCGGCTGTAACGAGAACGCTCGTAGTTTTTATTTCTTTTCTGGTAATGTCTAGAAATAAAGGTAAAAAATACCAGATATAAAATCAAATAAAAAAAAAACGCGTACAATCGTAGCACCGCTATACATACCACTTTTATTTTTCTCCACTTTTCCCCGGAGTTATCCTAGAAACAGGGTTAACATTAGATGAAATAACTATGGTAGAAATTGAAAACGAGAAAAATATTACACCTACCGCTGATTTTGAACTGTTTTTAACTTTCACTAACTTTTTTATTGCCACTATTTGTTTGCCTGTATTCTACAATTGTCACCAAGGTACTGACGAGATGCTGCGAAGACATCTCACAGGTAACCATCTTTTTCCCCACCATGGCCCTTATTTTTTGCATAGTTGCAAATAAGAGATACCCGTAGTAGGGGTTTACTCTGGCCGGGGATTTCATAGGGCTGGTCAAGACAGTGGTACCCCCTCTACGTCAGCCGTATTTGCGCATCCTTCGCTATATTGAGCGAAAGAAGGGCACCATCATTCCAACAGTTACGTGGTATGTGGAGGATTCACCCCAAGCAAAGTATTAGGGGGTTGGATAGCCACCCGTCGCTAACTAAAGGTATCGAAAAAACGCATCGCCAATACGTGCGATACTTGTATAATATAAGGTATTTCTTTAAAAAAGAACCGTGTTCTATTTTACCACGGGGACACTTATCTCCTTAGGGTAATTAAAAAAAAAAGTTACCGACCGGTGGTCCGTGCATAGTTACCGACCGTGGTACACCCCCCTGGAGTCATGCAACGTTACTGCTGGGGGTTTTGGGCCTTAGGACCAGGCCCGCGTGGTGGGGGGAGTGCCGCGTAGGGTGGTGGTGGGGAGAGCAGCCCACATGGGCGAGGGGGTGGCGCCGTAGTGCGGTGCGGGGGACACAGCGCGGCGCGCTCCATGACTCATAGGGGACAGTGGTGGAGGTTTGTTGTGACGGCCAATAGTGGTATATAACTACTTTGGTATCTTGAGTTATTTGAAACGTGGCGCGGTTAGCTCCATGGGTAAAGTAGGATCATTTTAACGAAATTGCTTGAATATCATAGTGAGGTATTTTCAAAGAAAGAGTAGTAATTTATTTTTCAATATTATTTATTCATATTCACATGGTACAATGAAAACAGTGATTCTGTATTCAGAATTATGGAAAAATAATTAACTAAGCTATATTAGCATATTAAGGTAGCTAGTCTATTAGACAAATTCAAAGATTAATATTTCCCATAAAAGTATGTTGTTGAGTAGGATATAAAACAATTTTCACCACAATTTTCAGAATCATTAACCACCTTGTTGCCGAGATATACTTTCTGAGATGCACTTTCGGCTACGTCGATTCAGGCTAAACACCGATCGCGTAAAAACGTCCACGTATGCTCACTGTAATCAGCTCACTGCGGGATTTCTTCGGCCATCTTTCCTGGCATCACTGACATGATCCCGCTAACAGCACATTGCTACAGATTGTTGCTATGCTGCCATCCTGCGGCAGCTTGTAGCAGCTTGCGTCGCAGAAAATGTCTCAACAGCTACGCACTGCTACCATATTCGTGAAACAAAAAATTCATTCTCGTTAGGTTGGCCGAAAAAATGTCGGAATAGCTGCTGACAAATAAGAAGGAGTGGGGAGCATCTGAGTGTCTACCCCCTGCTCAGGATTCTAGGGTCCCCTGAAAAAGCCAGGTTCACAATGTGGAACGGACCCTTTATCCCTAGGCGAGACAGAGTGGCTTCGAGTATAGTAGTAGCGGCTCGATTTAAAGGGCACGCCCAGAATACGTGATTCAAATCTTGGACTGGAGTATCGCATTGGCAAGCCTCAGAAGTAGATGCACCGATTCTAAAAAGGTGAGCTTTTGTTGCAGTGTGATTAGTACGCAATCTGTTAATAATTACAATGTCCTCTCTTTCCCAAGCAATCTTTAAAAACCAAGGTGGGAGTAGACCTGAGGGTGACCATTTGAAAAAGTTAATCCTCTTGAATTCTGCTTGTTCAAGGAGGAAATTAAATGCCTTGGATTTGAGATTACTTTTACAGTGTACTGCCAGGTCCGACCATACTATTTTAGTATTAACAGAGGAGATGTTAAGGGCCTCTTTGGCCTTTGTATCTGCCATCTCGTTACCATATATCCCTCGGTGAGAGGGGATCCATATGAACCGAATATTGAAGTTAAGGTTTGACAGTTTTGAATACAAAAGTTTACACTGAGCTATGATGGGATGTATTTTGGGATTGAAAGCTCTGTTGGCAAGGCACTGCAAAGTGCTGCGAGAATCCGTTAAGATTATGGCCTTTTTAATGTCTTTGTTCTTAATTAATTGTAGGGCCCCAAGGATAGCAGATGCTTCAGCAAAAAATATCGAGGCTTTGTTGTTGTATCTGTATTTCCTGGTATAGCCCTGGTTGACTTCAAAAATCGCCGCTCCACATCTCTCAGGGGAAGAGGATCGAGACCCATCTGTATAGATGAATTCCCAGTTTCTAAACTCGTTATGTAAGTATTCGGATAATCTGTCATTAGGGTTCCTGACCTCATTCAGAGTCAGACCGAGCTCGAGATCTGAATTCATTTGCAGGAAGTGAGCAGCAGGAGGAATGGAGAAGCAAATAGGAAGAGGGTGTTTGATGACCCTATCTTGGTATCTCTTAGAGGATACCCAGCTCGAAAAGAAGAAGGGTGAGTACTTCCCACAACGGGATCGACTTAACAGTACCTCCATCAACTTCAATTTCCCACGAATGGGGTGGCCCCTAATGGAGAAGGTTTTTAAAATATATCTAGCAGATAGAAAGTGTCTTCTTAGGCCAAGAGGAGGTTCTCCTGCCATCGCCAGGATAGCGTTGGTGGGGGTGGATATCATAAGCCCCAAGGCAGAGCGCAGAGCCGCAAACTGGATGCGGTCTAGGGCTAAGAGAGATCCTGGGCTGCTATTTCCATAACATATTGCACCCCAATCTAATATGGATCTAGTTAAAGCTTTGTAAACTAATAATAGAATGTTGGGATGAGCACCCCAGTTAATCCGTGAGATTGCCTTAATAACCCTCAGGGAGGCACGAGCTTTTTCAATGGTTTTCCTAATGTGTTGGTTCCAGTTAAGTTTGTGGTCAAACCAGACCCCAAGAAATTTTGCTGTCGGGGACCATTGAATCGGGTGATTATCTAAGAGGACAGAGTATTTATGCCAGTCGTCCCTTTTCCGTGAGAAGATGGTGAATTGTGACTTCTTGGGAGAGATGGAAAGCCCAATATTTATGAGCCATGACGACAAAGATTCCAAAGCCAAGTTAAGAATCGAAGAGATGAATGCGGGATCCTTATGGGAGAAGTATAAAACTATGTCGTCCGCATATAGCAGAACACGACATTGCGGGCCAACATGCAGCATTATATTCCTTAAATAAATGTTAAATAACAAAGGACTAAGGACGGTACCTTGGGGAAGGCCTATCTCCATTCTTCTAGATCCTATGAGGGATGATCCGTGAAAGAACTCTGCAGTCCGCGTGGTAAGGATTGAGGCAATGCAAGACACAATATTGGATGGGAGACCGATGTCAATTAATTCTTGAGTAAGTATGTTAGGGAGAACATTATCGTAAGCTCCAGCTAGGTCTAAAAAACCGCTCCAAGAGATTCACCTCTAACAAAGGATAGGTTAATGTCTGAACAGAGGATGGCTAGATTATCTGAGCATGATCTGCCCTTTCTGAAGCCAAACTGGCAGTTGGGAATGATTCGGTTATTTTCTATCCACCATTCGATCTTGGTTAAAATAATTCTTTCAAATATCTTCAAAATACAGGAGGAGAGAGCAATCGGTCTAAATCCATCACCTTCAGGTTTGGGAAGTAAAATAATATTGAACTTCTTCCAGTCATCTGGTACCGTGCCTGCAATGAAGAATTTCCCAAAGAGGTCTCGGAGAATACCAAGAGACTCTATAGGTAAGTGTTTTATCATGTTATTATTAATGAGATCCGGACCAGCAGCAGATTTAGTCTTAATGCAATTTACAGCCGAAACTACTTCCTCAACACTGATATCTGAAAATAGTTCTATTGGAGGACCAACAAATGAGCTAATAGGAGGAGGAATGTGAATCATCGGAGGGGCAATTTTATCTATGAAGTCAAGAGCCGAGGGATAGTGGGCACCCTGATCCGCAGGCATGCTTACTAAAGATCTGGATTTGAAGGCTTTGATTATGTTCCACATTTTGGAGGGATCCATTTGATTGTTAATGGAGGAAGAAAAATTCTTAAAGCTGGATCGCTTCACTCTAGAAAAAACCTTCCTGGAATTCCTTAATTTACTTTTATAAGCTTCCAGGTTATGAGGCGAGGGGTTGAACTTAATTATCGCAAAGGCAGCCTTCCTTTCAGCTAGAGCTCTCCGGCATTCAATGTTCCACCACGGAGCTGGGGGGGCAGTAAGATTCTTCATCCTTCCGCCTGTCCGTCGTGCCCCGGACTTTTCAGCGGAGTCAAGAAGGTGTTCTGAAAATCGCCTATAACTCTTCTCGAGGTTGTCATTCGGTAGGTAATTAATAGATGTAAAGAGCTTAGTCCATTGACCGTACTTATTCCAGTCAACATCATCCATGTTCAACCTAGGCCGGCCCGGAGAGGAACCAACATGAAATGAGTTCACCGAAATCAAGATAGGGAGATGATCACTGCCGGCTGGATCTTCCATAGTCTTCCATAACACAGAAAGGATAATGTCCGAAGAAGCCAGGGTGATATCTGGCACACTGGAGTTCAGCATCGGGTAAGTAATTCTAGTGGCGCTACCATTATTTAAGACCGCAAAGTCAGAGTTATCGAGAGCATTTGATAGGTGAATACCCGCCTGGTTGGATCCGGAACTGCCCCATGCCGGGTTCTGAGCGTTAAAGTCACCACAGACTAGGGTGTTTGACTGCCATAGCCGGTCCAGAAAAGTTAGCCAACCTGATGCAGATATAGGACAGTTAGGAGGTCTGTATAATGAGAAAATTCTGAGAGGGGTAGAGATAGGACCAGATAGCAGCTCGATGCCAATCACTTCAATTCCTCCAGGAAAGACATCCGGTAAGTCAATTAGTCTATAAGGCATAGTTTTCCTTAAGAGTATCGCTACGCCTCCATGGTTTCCACCAACAGTTCTATCTTTTCTAACAATTTTAAAATTTTTGACCTTAAATTGTTGAGCAGGGCTCCACCAGGTCTCCGAAATGCAGAGGACATGCGCCTCTTTAGCCAGAATTAGGAGTTCTGACACCGATGACCTCAGACTGCGAGCATTCCATTTGATAATCCTAAGATTATTAATGGGGGACATTCCGGTATATCTCTGAGTAAGTACAGATAAATCACAAAATAGATAAATTAATTAATTAACATAAAGTAACAATTTAGCAGAACTACTATACAGGGTGTCCCAAAATTACCTGACCAACGGGGTATGGCGGTGTTCGGGAGGCACCACTGATCATGAAAATGACCTACCTTTTGTCTTGAAGGTCATAGTTTTTAAATGAGAGCAGGTCAAAGTTGACCAATCAGCACGAGGTGTCAAGAGAAACGTAGGCACCTACGAACTCTGAGTTTTCTTCCCTCGCTTTTGTTTCTCGGTAGCTTGTTCCTTGTTTCCAATAGGCATATCTTCGGCTGACGTCATCCTGCCCGAAACCACCGAGAAACAAAAGCGAGGGAAGAAAACTCAGAGTTCGCAGGTGCCTACGTTTCTCTTGACGGTTTCCTCTGATTGGTCAACTTTGACCTGCTCCCATTTAAAAACTATGACCTTCCGGACAAAAGGAAGGTCATTTTCATGATCAGTGGTGCCTTCCGAACACCGCCATACCCCGTTGGTCAGGTAATTTTGGGACACCCTGTATATAAAAAAAATCCCATACAGGAACAGTGCGATGTAAGCTAAACCAATTAAAATAAATTATAACAACGAACTCAATACATGAAAGCTTACAAACACAAAAAAGACAAACTTATACTGGTTACTAAAAAAGTTTTGGGACTTTATAATTGAAAGGCTTCTGAACAAACTTCTCTTATAGAGTTTTCAGAAAGTGAGCGCTCATTTAGAAGTTTAATCAGACTATCCTCAATATGAATTATTATGGAACCAATCTTTTTATTAACCTCTTTATTAATAAATTCCTTAAGATTAAGAATTTGAATCTTTGAAAGAGTGGCACCAACGGGGGGATTCTGGGTTCTGACAGCGTCTAACTTTAGCTCTATAGGATGAGAATCATGATGATCATCATACTGAGGAGAGGAGGTATGTCCGAGACTCTCTACAGCTTCACTAGGATCGTGGCTCTGAACAGAATTAGAATCCCTAGTCGTGAAAGGAAGAGTACCACATTTTATACATGCCTCCTTATAGGAGATACCTTCATTGGCCATCATCTGTCTTATTTTTTTTTGTAGGATAAAACCCGGACATCTTATTGAGTCTGCCCTATGCCCATGACTGGAGCAATTAACGCAGTATTGCGTGGCTGAATCGCATGCACTATAATCGTGCTCACCCCCACAATTAACGTACCTCAGGGAACTCCTACAGTTGGTAGTTACGTGGCCAAAACGTTGGCAAGAGAAACATCTGATTACAGGTGGAATGTAAGGCTCTATAGGGCAATCAACTAACCAAATATTGATGTTTTTAGGCAGAATGAGGCCCGCAAACACCACCTTAATCGCTGATGAAGGAACTCTTGTTTTAGCGCCGGTAGGATCAAAGACGGTACGGAGGATCCTTTCAATCCTAATAACCACTGGAGTATCCGAGTCTTGAGCTGTGGAGGAGATGCCTTCAAGTATGCAGTCTGTGGAGAGCTCAGGATCTACGTTTCTAATTACCCCAACCTTTGTGGCTTTAAAATCGGGTATATAGGCCCACCAGTCGTTAACAGAAGATTGGATAGAGGTAACAAAGTCGTTAGCGTTAGAATGAGAGTCGAATGAGACTATCAGCTTGTCTCTGCCGTTTCTAGAGAGAGATAGAATGCCCTGAAAGTTCACTAGTTTCTTCGCAACTGAGA
Organism: Cephus spinipes; assembly: GCA_963971525.1. Lineage (NCBI taxonomy): Eukaryota > Metazoa > Arthropoda > Insecta > Hymenoptera > Cephidae > Cephus > Cephus spinipes. The sequence goes on along the minus strand of OZ020573.1, from coordinate 16,605,619 downwards.
AAGGATGGTATCTAGCAATATTTTTCGAGATATCCCTATTGCAGATATACATACTATGAACGGCGCCTTTGAGTCCTCTAAATATCGATTGGAAAACTGGGATCTAATGTTTTCTTGTAGATTGGATGGCGGAGCAGGAGAAATTTTATTGGGAGGAGAAAGAATTAATGCGTTTGAGGTAGGAGACGAATCTCTAGAACTCTTTTTGTTTATAAGGAATTCCTCCTCTGCCATCTCCATACGTAGTCACACAACCCACGAAGGATCGAAGGATTGTGAAGCACAGGAAAGTGAGAAGAAAAAAAAGAAAGAAAAAAAAACAACTATTATCGGCAAGAGGGATAATTGAAAGTAATAACTCTACCCAAACTCCGCTCAAGGAGAGAGAACCTTAAAGAGAGGACAAAGAAATAATAGCAGTTGCTGGGATATCACCTACTGACTCTATTTAGGAAGAGTATTATTGAGGCATCTATAGTATATTCATCTAAGAAAAACCCTCCCTCAGGGTCGAACAGGACAGACAGCACGAAACCAAGGACGAGGACAAGAAATAGGAGACAACACGACTTATCTGTACTAGAAACCAGATGAAATCTTAAACAGCGTGAGAAAACTCAAGATTCCTCGGGGACCCAATCCAGGCCGTGCAAGTCGACTGCCAAACTCCACTTCCGCGATGAGTAGGAACTCCACTCCAAACCGATGATATCAGGCCACACGAAATCGGGTAATATAGATAAGTTATACTAGACTTTTTATTAAACTTACAAATAATTAAAGATTTAGAACAGAACACGAAAATAGAATAATAAAGCCACGACAAAATTTATAACAAACTGGAGAGAAAAAACTAATAAAGACTCTCCCCATCTCATACTTGTTAAGGTAATATTTCATGCATGCGACCATGGAGCATAGAGTACAGGAGGCCGAACGCTTATGCTGTCGGGACAAAATTGTGGTCGACGAAACTTGACTTAGATCGGGTTCTAAATTTCACCACAAGCGTCGCTGTAAATTTTTAAGACTGACGTGAAGTAACCGTTTGGTGATAGAGTGAAGTGAACACAGAGATGAGTAACTTCCGTGACCTTGGCCGGCACACTTTGACTTTTTGAACTTTTTCGTTTGCAGATCGTTTGTAGGTCACAAATAATCTAATTAATATATTTGTCGGATCGTTATTTCAATAAAATAAGTAAAAAACGTATTTGGTGCATTTTACGCGGGACTGTCATATGACCACGTGAAGTTGGCCGTCATTTTTTAATTTTTTTTATCTATCTTTGTTTTTTACGTGGCCAATCGATGCGGAATCGTTTGTAGGTCACAAATAATCCAGTTAGTATATTTGTCGGATCGTTATTTCAATAAAGTAAGCAAAAAACGTATTTGGCGCATTTTACGCGGGACGGTCATATGACCACGTGAAGTTGGCCGTAAGTTTTTAATTTTTTTATCGATCTTTGTTTTTCACGTGGCCAATCGATTCGGAATCGTTTGTAGGTTACAAATAAAGTAATTAGAACGTTTGTCGGTAACTGGTGCGAAAAATAAATGTAAATGACTGGATCGTCCTCGGTGCCGGCAGTGATATCTGCAAGAAAATGTGTGTATTTTGACAGAAAATTGTAATAAGTTTTCGTAATTTAATTGCAATCCTGTGCGTAATCGTTTTGAAGTTACGAGTTGTAAAAAAAAACACGTTATCTCGTTATTAGATTTTGAGGTTACGATCGTATGATTGCTTATGACGCTTATTAAACCCAAATTCGTGTTTATATATCTGATCCAAATGGTGTTTATATGTCTAAATCGTTTATATATCCAAAATAAAATAAATTTACCTGTTGAATAAATGTAAAAGCTTTGTCTAGGTGTACTGGTTCATCACTGTAGCGTCTGCTAAGTAATGCATTCTTAGTTAATATTTGATATGCGTGTGACATACAGTGAATAAAAGAATAAAATGAATATTTATTTGTAATAATAATTATTCATCGTTCAACTCCATCATCGTTGCCAAGTTTTGACAAACATCAATTTAAGAGCAATCGTTATGCTATCAACTATCTGGGTATGGTGAACCGAGGCTGTCAGATACAACATTTCCCAGCACTCCCAATAATCTTGGCTGATGTTTTCATAAAATTTTGTGTAACATCTGTAACGTATTTCTTTTCGTGACCCGACACCGATAGCAAAACTCAGAGAACGAACTATCTTTGAGAACCAACCTACGTTACCTTCGGCCGTCCACCCGTCGTTTGTGCATCCGCAAGCCAGGCGGGCGCCAGTCAATTCTTTTTTCACCGGGAACTGACGAGCCGGTATAAACTGGGAGTTGGGGTGGAACAGGCCCAACTCCACCAAGAACGAGAGCTCTGACGGAACCTATCAGACGAGGCGATAGCTTAACGGATCCTTTCGATTTTTGGGGACGCGTGAAATCGAGAAACGCAACCGTAGGTGCTGATCTTTGGGGTCGCGTAAAATCAGCAAACGCAACTGGATACACGAACGGGAGCGGACGGTTACGGAAATGCACGGCCGCTCAGGCTGCTAGGTTTGAGGTAGAGAGGGTCGGAGTAAGAGTCAGGCAAATAGTGCGAGTGATAGAGAGCGACGAACCGAGAACGTATCAGAACGAATCTAAACTATCCATCGAGATCCCTTAACCAATTAATAAACTGGAAGACTCACCGGAGCTGGTACAGCTAATCCGGGGAGGCCGAGAACTGTATCCAAAGGACACTCTGGTGAGCACTGCACTATGGCACAGCACTACACCTCCGTAACGGTCACCGGAATTCATAGAATTCCTGGATATCGCGAGAACAACGCGAGAACTGTACGATTCGAGAACTTGCTATACCGGAGCGAAACACGGCAAGAAAAACTATCAACAGATAGCACGGGAGCACGAGCCAGCCCGTGACACCTCGGTCGGTGCCCCGAGACAGACTGCTTTGACAATAGCCAAATCCGAGAACTAATCATTCTGATTGGTCGAGAGCCTTTTAACCGATAACACTTCTATCTCCTTCGAATCGTCCCTTTAAACCAAATCGAGAGCGTTCCTTAACGAATCGGTACGTAATTCGGGAGATCCTCCACGGCCGCTTCCCCAGGGCATCGGGCGACAGCTGGGCACCACATCCTTAACTCGGGCAGGAGGTTCCTCTCCTGCCCTTAACTGTATCAAAACTATATCTCCGACCGCTCTACAGCCCTTTGCCCATCTCCAGCGGGGCGCCGGTATTTCACCCGGGTTTCTGCCGGTCCGTGGAGACGTCTCCGTCGGGTATTCTCCTCTGCCGGGCAACTCGGTACGTCGAGACTATCTCCCCACGGCAGATTCGAGCACCTCGACCTCACCTAAACAATAACGAAATCTTCCGAGAGCCTTGACATATCTATGCGAATCAATCCGAGAGCGTAGCTTCTGAGCAGGGTGGCGATCCGAAGGGAACCAGAAATCGAGAACGTTATCCGTATCGGTAACCGGAGCCGCCTTGGGACCGTGATTCGAAAAATTACGTCACACATCATAGCCTTGTCTTTATATGATTCATAAATCAAGTTGGAGGTTTGCGCTAAAACTGGTATTTTCGAGAGATCTTTCTCACTATATAAGAATTTTGAACTGACTCATGTATAACTTCAATAATATTTCTAACTGAAAGATTTAAGCAACATTATAAGCATTTTTTAGACTTCAAAAATAATTTGAAAGGTGCTCTTGGATCACACCCGTTTGCGATTTTCATTTTCTCGAAACATTGTCTAATGTAGCTGTACAGGTACAGAAATGGCAATACAAAATAAAAAGGGATAAAGAAATATTAAAAGCATAGGAAGACAAAAAGAGAATATACCTATCGAGGCAGTGACAAAATCTTGTCAATGAGATAAGTCTAGGTCAATGGTGCCAGAAATTAATATTATTTTACATTACTCGGTGCAAGGTTGGAGGTTTTCTGCACGTGAAGCGTGTCCATTTTCACACCTTGTAAAGCAAAATTATGTACAATACTTATTGGAAAAATTTGTCATTAACTCGTATGATTGCAACATTTGTCTTCGGCTCGAGCTGCAAACTCACACTCGTCAGGAACAGTTTTTCCACCCTCGTAGCACATTATCCCCCAAAAAACACTTACGTGTAAAAAACTACGCCAAGTACAGGAGTGCTGTGTATTCCTCTAATAAAAAGTATTGATATCAGATTATTGAGGCCTAGTACATAAGTCACTACATGTTTGCCTATTATATGATCTAGCATTGGCCCATCATTTTAATTGTATTTTCAAAATTTCCTATAACGTTTTCACTATTCTTTTACATTACTACTGTTTCTCGTAGTTGACTATGAATTAATGATTATTTAATAATTAATAAAACTTTAGCTGATTCCTTATCGAGTACTAATTGGCGGGTCCGTGCCAGGAATTGCAAAGTACTTACTTTGAACGTACTAATAATATCCTAAAATTATATGTTTGTTATTAAGCTTTTACCGTGATTATTATTAACGAGGTATCGTTAATAAGCTCTATATAGAAAGTAGACATTGGTTTTGAGCTTAATGACTAGCATAATGAACGCAAATTTATATCAAGAAATGCACGGACCCGCCAAGTAGTACTCGATAAGGAATCAGCTAAAGTTTTATTAATTATTAAATAATCATTAATTCATAGTCAACTACGAGAAACAGTAGTAATGTAAAAGAATAGTGAAAACGTTATAGGAAATTTTGAAAATACAATTAAAATGATGGGCCAGTGCTAGATCATATAATAGGCAAACATGTAGTGACTCATGTACTTGGCCTCAATAATCTGATATCAATACTTTTTATTAGAGGAATACACAGCACTCCTGTACTTGGCGTAGTTTTTTACACGTAAGTGTTTTTTGGGGGATATCACAAGTTTTTGTTGCTCAACGGGACATAGAAGTTTTAAGCACAGAAATCTATATTGTCACAGACATAAAATGTAAATGCATTATGATGTTGCTAATCAGAAAAATATATTGCGTTGTTGAAAATGTTTAATGGCATATAAATTTAATTTGTAAGTCCCTTTTTCTAGAAATGCATAAAGACATATACAAATTTTTAAAGAAAATGTAATCTTCAATGCATATAAGCGTCGTTAATAGTGTCCAGCTTGTGAAGTCGTGTGGTAAACATAAGAGAGGAGAGTGTGCTGGATTATTTACGTACCTCAGGCCGTGCGAACATCAGAGAGGATACTATAGTTTGAGCGAAGCGCCAAAGCTTGTTGCACACTTTTCTGGACTTCTACGTCCCACACCTAGATACAAGAAACTACGGAGCGGAACACCTGGACACCCTGAACTTTCACATCCGACACCTAGATACAGAAAACTACGTACCGGAACATCTGGACACCCTAGACTTCCACGTCCGACACGTAGACACAGAAAACTACGAAGCGGAATACCTGGACACCCTGGACTTCCACATCCAGTACCTAGATACAAGAAACCACGGAGCGGAATACCTGGACACACTGGACTTCCACATCCAGTACCTAGATACAAGAAACTACGGAGCGGAACATCTGGACACCCTGAACTTCCACATCCAGTACCTAGGTACAAGAAACTACGAAGCGGAATACCTGGACACCCTAGACTTCCACATCCAGTACCTAGATACAAGAAACTACGGAGTGGAACATCTGGGCACCTTGAACTTCCACATCCAGTACCTAGATACAAGAAACGGAGCGGAATACCTGGATACCCTGGACTTCCACATCCAGTACCTAGATACAAGAAACTATGGAGCGGAACATCTGGACACCCTGAACTTCCACATCCAGTTCCTAGATACAAGAAAGTACGAAGCGGAATACCTGGACACCCTAGACTTCCACATCCAGTACCTAGATACAAGAAACTACGGAGCGGAACATCTGGACACCCTAGACTTCCACGTCCGACACCTAGATACAGAAAACTACGAAGCGGAATACCTGGACACCCTGAACTTCCACATCCAGTACCTAGATACAAGAAAGTACGAAGCGGAATACCTGGACACCCTAGACTTCCACATCCAGTACCTAGATACAAGAAACTACGAAGCGGAATACCTGGACACCCTAGACTTCCACATCCAGTACCTAGATACAACAAACTACGGAGTGGATCATCTGGGCACCCTGAACTTCCACATCCAGTACCTAGATACAAGAAACCACGGAGGGGAATACCTGGAGACCTTGGACTTCCACATCCAGTACCTAGATACAAGAAACTACGGAGCGGAACATCTGGACACCCTGAACTTTCACATCCGACACCTAGATACAAGAAACTACGTACCGAAACATCTGGACACCCTGAACTTCCACATCCAGTACTTAGATACAAGAAACTACGAAGCGGAATACCTGGACACCCTGGACTTCCATGTCCGCCATCTAGATACAGAAAACTACGAAGCGGAACACCTGGACAAACTGTCACCTAAAATACGAGGAACTATGCCGAAGCACACATATCCATACACCCATATTCGCGCGATCCACATGCGTGCTATTAAAAACTGAATAATTCTATACTGTTGTGAAAGCACCCTTATACTAACTGGAAATTCGGTATGAACGGTAGCTTCACGTATAATGTGTATTTGATTGTGTTGTGTATTCGTAAATTACTAACACCATACAGAGTAGAAATAGGTAAAGAAGGAACAGCAGTCAGCGCCATCTGTCGTGTAAAAAATGCGATGGACGAGCGAAGATGACGACGACGACGACGACGACGATGACGACGACGACGACGACGGAACTGAAATAAAATCATCTCGCTCGCCATCTCAATACGCCCTGATCTCTTATACTAATCGTATTGAACGTGGTGGCAATCAATTCAGGATCCTCAATTCCTATAGTGAATGTATCAATAACTTTTTCTGATGTATAGCGGTTAATAAGATATTTCGTTCCAAACACAGGTATCAAGAGACTCGGTCGAGTCTCGCGCCAAGTACAGGCAACCGGCAGTACAGGGCACAGCTCGCCGAGACTCTTTACTTGAGTCAACTCTTATAGTTGGCCGCAAGTGGCCGACACGGCAGTGTGGCCTCTTCAAAAAATGATATGTGAGTGTGACCGATTTCAGATAAGCGAAAACTGACAGTTCGCATAGTAATAAAGTTTTTGAAATATTTCAATAGTTAGGTTACTGAAATAATTAATTAATATTGTAATGACAAAATGTAATGTGAGTTAAGATTTATTTTCACAACAGATTTTTTGCTGCACTTTTTTGCTATAAAAACATTTCAATTAATTGATTTTTAAATTAATTGCAGCATTGTATTGCAGAATTGCAGTTGTGATCATTACTTGGAAATATCAAAATTGTTAATATTTTAAACTTTACATTATTTTAATTGCAATCTGTTGTGAAAATAAATCTTAACTGATATTACATTTTGTCATTATAATATTAATGAATTATTTCAGTAACCTAATTATTGAAATATTTCAATAACCTTATTGCTATGTGAACTGTCAGTTTGCGCTTATGGGAATCGGTCACAGTCACATGTCATTTTTTGAAGAGGCCACACTGCCGTGTCGGCCACTTGCGGCCAACTTCTCCTGGTGCGTTTCTACTGACTAGCCCTGTATGTGAGCTTCGGCATAGTTCCTCGTATTTTAGGTGACAGTTTGTCCAACTGTTCTGCTGCGTAGTTTTCTGTATCTAGATGGCGGACGTGGAAGTCTAGGGTATCCAGGCATTCCGCTCCGTAGTTTCCTGTGTCCAGGTGTCGGATGTGGAAGTCCAGGGTGTCCAGGTATTCCGCTTCGTAGTTCTCTGTATCTAGGTGTCGGATATGGAAGTCCAGGGTGTCCAGGTATTCCGCTCCGTAGTTTCCTGTGTCCAGGTGTCGGATGTGAAAGTCCAGGGTGTCCAGGTGTTCCGCTCCGTAGTTTCTTGTATCTAGGTGTCGGACGTAGAATTCCAGAAAAGTGTGCAATAAGCTTTGGTGCTTCGCTCAAACTATAGTATCCTCTTTGATGTTCGCACGGTCTGAGGTACAAGGCTTGAAATAATCCAGCACACTCTCCTCTCTTACGTTTACCACACGGCTTCAACAAGTTGGACACCATTAACGACGCTTATATGCATTGAAGATTACATTTTCTTTAAAAATTTGTATGTCTTTATGCATTTCTAGAAAAAGGGACTTACAATTTAAATTTATATGCCATTAAACATGTTCAACACCGCAATATATTTTTCTGATTAGCAACATCATAATGCATTTACATTTTATATCAGTCACAATATAGATTTCAGTGCTTAATACTTGTATGTCCCGTTGAACAACAAAAACTTGTGATATCCCCCAAAAACACTTACGTTTAAAAAACTACGCCAAGTACAGGTATGCTGTGTATTCCTCTAATAAAAAGTATTGATATCAGATTATTGAGGCCAAGTACATAAGTCACTACATGTTTGCCTATTATATGATCTAGCACTGGCCCATCATTTTAATTGTATTTTCAAAATTTCCTATAACGTTTTCACTACTCTTTTACATTACTACTGTTTCTCGTAGTTGATTATGAATTAATGGTTATTTAATAATTAATAAAACTTTAGCTGATTCCTTATCGAGTACTACTAGGCGGGTCCATGCCAAAAATTCCAAAGTATTTACTTTGAACGTACTAATATTATCCTAAAATTATATGTTTGTTATTAAGATTTTACCGTGATTATTATTAACGAGTTATCGTTAATAAGCTCTATATAGACAGTTGACATTGGGTTTGAGTTTAATGACTGGCATTATGAATGCAAATTTATATCAAGAATTGCACGGACCCGCCAATTCCTCGATAAGGAATCAGCTAAAGTTTTATTAATTATTAAATAACCATTAATTCATAATCAACTACGAGAAACAGTAGTAATATAAAAGAGTAGTGAAATCGTTATAGGAAATTTTGAAAATACAATTAAAATGATGGGCCAGAGCTAGATCATATAATAGGCAAACATGTAGTGACTTATGTACTTGGCCTCAATAATCTGATATCAATACTTTTTATTAGAGGAATACACAGCATACCTGTACTTGGCGTAGTTTTTTACACGTAAGTGTTTTTTGGGGGATAAGAGTTGACTCAAGTAAAGAGTCTCGGCGAGCTGTGCCCTGTACAGCCGGTTGCCTGTACTTGGCGCGAGACTCGACCGAGTCTCTTGATACTAATGCGTTACCACGTTATTGATACATACATATAAATAAATAAATATGCAATACTAATTAATTAATCTCAGTTTTATCTACTTTTGCAAACTAACAGTAGTTATGTTACAATAAGATTTACGAAGTTCTGAATAATTCGAAATTATTAACCTAACACATCCCGATCCTGCACTATTATATTTTGCTTATCGCGAAAATAAAACTTCAATACAAAAACGTTTTAACTACATGAACTACAGGAAAATATTCCACTTCGATTTAGATATATAAACACGATTTTGATCAGATATATAAACACGAATTTGGGTTTAATAAGCGTCATAACCAATCATACGATCGTAACCTCAAAATCTAATAACGAGATAACGTATTTATTTTACAACTCGTAACTTCAAAACGATTACGCAGAGGATTGCAATTAAATTACGAAAACTTATGACAATTTTTGTACTTTAATGGTATTTGCAAATAAGATATTTTTCTGCCAAAATACACACATTTTCTTGCAGATATCAATTATCACTGCCGGTACCGAGGACGATCCAGTCATTTATATTTATTTTTCGCACCAGTTACCGACAAACGTTGTAATTACTTTATTTATAACCTACAAACAATTTCGAATCGATTAAATACCAATTGAATAAACATTTATCATTAATTACGATTTTTGCGGTCAACTTCCCGTTGTCATATGACCATCCCGCGTAAAATGCACCAAATATGTTTTTTGCTTATTTTATTGAAATAACGATCCGACAAATATACTAGTTGGATTATTTGTGACCTACAAACGATTCCGCATCGTTTGGCCACGTGAAAAACAAAGATAGATAAAAAAAATTAAAAAATTACGGCCAACTTCACGTACTTTTTTATTTTTGATTTTTTAAATAAACCGTTAACCGACAAACGTTTTAATTAACCCGACAAATACCTACAAACGGCCTACAAACCATCTGCAAAAGAAAAAGTTCAAAAAGTCAAAGTGTGCCGGCCAAGTTCACGGATGTGCAGTCCAGTACTGTATGTCGATGGCCGTGATATAGTTTCCATTGTTACAATTTAACATCACGACCAATCACGATATACCTATGCGTATGTACGTTGGAAAGAGGTACAATTCTATTGTAAAGATTCAAGCAGCTTGCTGCACGCTTCTCGCTTCCCGCTGTTTTCGGTCTGAATGAGCCCTTAAGGCCCTAGATAAAGTTGGCCGGACAATTTTAATTGATTTACTTTTGATAATAGCAGATCGATTGGTGGCCCACTTAGAACATTTGGTGGTCAACCGTTCTTTTGTAATTAATTAATCAAAATTTACCCGTGAAGTTAGCCGAACAATTTATTTTTTCAACGAATTCAGTTTTCAAGAGGCTCAACCGATTGGAAATCGTTTGGTGGTCACGAATATCATAATTAAAACATTTGATGGTCCTTAGTTTCGCCAGAAAACCTAAAATAAACTAACAAGGAGTCGGACATATTGGGGCATAAACTTACGGTCGATAATGCAGATATTTCGGGACGGATTTTCCTTTAGGAGATCTTAATCTTAATCAGAAAGATGCGTTAATCATAAATAGTCCAATTTTAACGTCTGTGATCATTAATTAACGCATTCCGTATGAAAAATCGTGCGGGCACAGTAGGACAGGCACCAAAGGCTGGGACTAGCTGAGAAATGGACACAGGGGGATTGACACGTTTTGGCTGATAAAACTTATAATTATTAACCGATTGTGCTCTAACTGGTCTTAATCGATGCAGAAAGGTGCGCTAATGATTGGTAGACCGTTTGCAGCGTTTGGTGGTCATTAATTAACGCACTCCGTATAAAAAATCGGACAGATACAGACTGACACCAGAGGCTGTGATTGGCCGAGAAATGGATACAGGGGTATGGTATGAAAGCACAATTATTTTGATGAAATTTATATTTCTTGGCCGAGTTTGACCTACGAGGTTTGAATCGAAGCAAAAACATTTAGTTAGAGTTGGTCATTCAATTAAAGCCATACGAATTACAAATAGTTTATATATTCCAGCTTCAGTCAGTTCTACACTTTTGTCTCAGACAGTACTGGGAGAGCAGATGCGAGTCAATCCCCCTGTGACCATTTCTCGGCCAATCCCAGCCTTTGATGCCAGTCGTACTGTACCCGCACGACTTTTCATACGGAATGCGTTAATTAATGACCATCAAACGTTGAAATTGGACTATTTATCATTAGCGCACCTTTTTGATTAAGATTAAGGTCCGTATTCATAGTCAGTTCTTAGGCCAGTGCTTAAAGGTCGGTGCACAAAAAATTCCGTAGGCCGTAAGCAGAATGCAGAAGACATAGCGCACGCGCACTACTAACTCGACATTTTGAAGAGCGCATGCGCTATGTATCTGCATTCTGCTTATGGCCACGGTCTCACATACAGGTCTTGCAACGAGACCAATTTTTAGAGGCGGGGGTAACATAGATATTGAAGCAGTTTTGTAATGTATGGCATCTTGCCTACGTGTCGCTACTATCGAATGCGCTAGATCTCGCGCCATTAGAAAGAGGGAGAGAAATATTTATTTCTATCTCTGTCGCACGAGGAGCACTCGATCACAGCGCCGTTCACGGCGCGATTTCAGAAAATGAGTCACCCCCACCATCGGAGTTGCAAGATCTGTATGTAAACCGTGCTTAGGGCCCAGTCACACTCGTCAAACGCGCGTTCGAACGCGAACGCGTGCGCGGACGCAATCGCAGTTTAATGCGTTCCTAGTCACATTTGTCCGACGCAAAGCCGTTTATACGTAAGTCCACTGGAGTGCATGTGTTATGCTACATTGTTGACAGCTAATCTTCAAATTATTAAAGCGTTGAAAATTAAGGAAGGAATACAGAATAATTGAAAGGTACGTAGCAATTAATTGAAGAATTTAATTAAAATTTTATTATGTATATTCGGTTGTAAAAATTTCTGAATGTTCTTTTATGTTCTGTCAATTTCCCATTGCTTCTTATTAGTAAGTCGCATAAGTGGCATGAAATTATAATACAAAAGTTGTTAATTTTTTAGATGTATGCTTGGGATTTAGAAGAAAACAATAATATTCTTCTTGCACTAACTTTACTTTTATGGCTGCGAACGAGAAGTCGTAGATGGGCAGTTCGACCAATAAATAGGTTGAGAAAGCAGCAAGGCGAATATTGCAATTTATTTCTTGAAATGAAGGAACATGACAAACAACAGTTCTTCCCATATACACGTATGGATGCACAGATGTTTGATCAATTGTTATCTATGGTAAAAGTACGACTCAGAAATTGTCATTAATATAATACCTTACTATAAGATCACACATAACATTTAAAATAAAGTCACATGAGCAAAACTGTTTGAATTCTTAACCATAAAAAGTGCGAAGTTTAGATGAGAAACTACTGAGAGAACGCGTGCGCGTAGACGCAAAATTAGAAAATGGGCCAAACGCTGCGCTCGAACGCACGTCTGACCGTGCGTTCAATGCCAGCTTGACTTGTCGCATTACATTACATGGGTTCCAACCTTTGCGTCCGCGCACGCGTTCGCGTTCGAACGCGCGTTTGACGAGTGTGACTAGGCCTTTATGGCTTATGGAATTTTATGTGCTCCGGCCCACAGATCACTTATTGCAGACACGGCACTCCCGTGCTTTAGACTGTTAGCACGAGCAGCAACGCCATCTGATCGATAGGTCGTATAAGTAATGCGATATATACAGGGTGTCCCAGAACTACCTGACCAACGGGGTATAGCGGTGTTCGGGAGGCACCACTGATCACGAAAATGACCTTCCTTTTGTCCGGAAGGTCATAGTTTTTAAATGGGAGCAGGTCAAAGTTGACCAATCAGAGGAAGGCGTCAAGAGAAACGTAGGCACCTGCGAACTCTGAGTTTTCTTCCCTCGCTTTTGTTTCTCGGTACTTCGGGCAGGATGACGTCAGCCGAAGACATACATATTGGAAACAAGAAAGAAGCTACCGAGAAACAAAAGCGAGCGAAGAAAACTCAGAGTTCGCAGGTGCCTACGTTTCTCTTGACGCCTTCCTCTGATTGGTCAACTTTGACCTGCTCCCATTTAAAAACTATGACCTTCCGGACAAAAGGAAGGTCATTTTCGTGATCAGTGGTGCCTCCCGAACACCGCTATACCCCGTTGGTCAGGTAGTTCTAGGACACCCTGTATAGGTTGTGACGTGGCATTTTGATGCACGTCACAAAATTAGGCGAATTCGGCTACGTCGTGGAGCCGGATGAGTTACGGACCGTTTCCCGTGGCGTTGGACTGATTTTATTTTAAGAATTTGAATTTATTTCCCTGTGGGGAATGTTTCGTTTGTGTTTGAGTTTATTAAACGGATCCGAGAGGATTCGACACCATTTGTATTGAGACGGGGCCCGAGAGAGAGCCAACTACGGGCCTGGCGGAGCGCTGCGAGGAGAGGTGACGTCAAGACCGGAGCACACAACCTGGGGGCTCAACTACGCGAAGCAAACGGCGAGCGTCTTCAGAAGCAGAGGGCATACAGGACTTGCAGAAGCGGCGTGAAGCCGAATATTGAGGGAGTAGAAGTGGATGTGATTCCTGCCTTCCGGAAACGGCACTGCATCCATCCTATCGTAGCAAGATGCCAGGATCTATTTTACCGGGATCGTTTAAACAATTGAAGATCGCCAGCTGGCTAGCAGAGCCCATGTAACAGCGAACCTGATTGGACCAGGGGGTGGTATTACAGCGCGCTCTCAGGAAGGTTCCCGATTTTGGAAATTTGTAGCGTCACTCACGGCGTGGCCTAACTCAGGGATAGACGTGCTATCGTTTTCTACCGATTTTTGTATTTACTGTATCGTATCGTGATCCGTTTGAGGGACTATAATCCAGGAGAGTGTGCTCCTGGAAATAGTAGGAGCTACTGGACAACGGTGAGTGACGCTCAGGGATATTTTGGCTACTTTGCAATTCACGGGATCAACCGATCTTTTCTGTTCGACGTACTCTTACGCGTCATCCTGCGCTTTCCTGACCACTAAGGGTCCAAGGATAGCTAATCCGGTGACAAGCAGGAGATCGGTCTCTCATTTCATTATATCCATTCTTCCGGTTTTGTGTCTAACCGTTCAGTCCACGTCTCGCGGAATCGTCTCCCTGACACATGGGTGCGTGAGTCAATATCGTACCGTCTATTATCGTTACCGTACCGTTTATTATATCGTATCGTATGTTGCGTTGTTCCAGCGGGAACATTATTGTATAATATCGTTCGGGTAAATATCCCAGTGTGTTCTGCATCATCTCGATCAGTTTTCTGTACTTGTCGCCTGTATTTCACCATCTTGTTCTCATATTTTCTATTTAAAATAAATCGGATCCGTCCCTGGATTTTGGTTCCGATAGTTTGTGGTTTTCAGTAGTTTTTAGTGTGAACCTCCCTAATTTTCAGATTTTGATTATTGTCTCCCAGACCCAGGACCCCACCGCATAAGAGCTGGCCAGGGTGTCCTTAGGAGACAGCGGTGTAACCCTGGTTAAACCTGGCGCCCAATAATTTAGTATTTCATTAATTATTTCTCGCGGTGCCATTTATTTGTGCGTCACCGTCAAAAAGTGTCGTCACAAGGTATACCCCAGTATACAGGGTGTCCCAGAACTACCTGACCAACGGGGTATAGCGGTGTTCGGGAGGCTTCACTGATCACGAATATGACCTTCTTTTTGTCCGGAAGGTCATAGTTTTTAAATGGGAGCAGGTCAAAGTTGACCAATCAGATGGAGGCGTCAAGAGAAACGTAGGCGCGTGCGAACTCTGAGTTTTCTTTCCTCGCTTTTGTTTTTCGGTGGCTACGGGCAGGATGACGTCAGCCAAAGACATGCTTATGGGATGTCACTCGCTGAGAACGGAGGTTCTCAGTTGAAAACTCAAGCAATTAATGAAAACTGCAATGTCCTATGATAATGCCACATGACTTACACAGATATCTCTGTGACGTCTTACGTATATTATCTTGATTTTGCTTTTCTTTTATTGATCTCCAGCGATTCGTGCTACATCCCGTTGACGACTTTTCATATGCATAAAGCATATTCCCTATGATTTTATTATTCCCTGTACGTTATAATACAGATCTTTTGTAGTAGGCAAATCCAAAATCTGTCACCTACAAGTATTACGCAACTTGGCGTGGCCGATAAAAGCGTTACACGTATCTATTATTTTCTCTCTCCGAGCCCATACTATGTCAGTATTAAATACCTTTCATGCTTCTCTAGCTTGATTTTACAATTAATGTTATTATTGCAAGACTAACGATATTTGCAATAAAGTTGCATATCGTACAGGGAATAATAAATTCTTAGGGAATATGCTTTATGCATATGAAAAGTCGTCAACGGGATGTAGCACGAATCGCTGGAGATCAATAAAAGAAAAGCAAAATCAAGATAATATACGTAAGACGTCACAGAGATATCTGTGTAAGTCATGTGGCATTATCATAGGACATTGCAGTTTTCATTAATTGCTTGAGTTTTCAACTGAGAACCTCCGTTCTCAGCGAGTGACATCCCATAAGCATGTCTTTGGCTGACGTCATCCTGCCCGTAGCCACCGAAAAACAAAAGCGAGGGAAGAAAACTCAGAGTTCGCAGGCGCCTACGTTTCTCTTGACGCCTCCCTCTGATTGGTCAACTTTGACCTGCTCTCATTTAAAAACTATGACCTTCCGGACAAAAGGAAGGTCATATTCGTGATCAGTGAAGCCTCCCGAACACCGCTATACCCCGTTGGTCAGGTAGTTCTGGGACACCCTGTATATAGTGTGACGTTAAAATCCACGTCACAAAGTCCCGAGTGAGTAATTAGCGTGTTTTAAATACGGGACGCATTACCGTCCCTCGGGAGAGTCGCGAAAGTACCGGCCAAGAACTCCAGGGTCCAAGATTATATTAGAATTGCATAAATTAATTATTTGTGTTCCGTACAACTATTTCATGCGTTCGTATCCGGCCACCACCACCATCAACGTTTCGCCGAGGGAGTAAAGAGCGGCCACGCCTAGACCGACCATCATTCGCAGCCTCGCTCGAAGGAAGTCGCCGCCAGTCCCGCGAGGGAACGTGGAGACGCACTACGTCACCAGGCGCCTCCACCCCGCAGCTGACGGCCCCCGGATCAAGTGGGGAGCCGAGACAGGAGCGAAAAGGAACGCCACCGGTACCGAAGAGGATGGAAGGCTCTCGAAGCTGTCCAGGTGCGAGGGGTCGCTACCCTCCACCACCTATCCGTCCCGACCGGAGTCCGGACAGGAATCAACTCCGGACGAAGTATCCAGACACCCTAGCTACGGCAACGAGTTGTGACATCCCGAAGAGTCCCGAGTCCAGCGAACAGGATCCGTCGCGAGGACTAGGATTAAGAATTTACTAGCGGAACCGTCCTCCAAAGTATAGCATTGTATCGTTACAGGGAGGCTCCGGTTATAAACGTTGTATCGTTCCGCGTCCTTCTCGTAGGGTTATGTCGTTAGAAATTATCGATGTAATTATCGTATGATATATTCGAATCCGGTGACATGTTTGGAAATTAGCGCGAGGACCTACTATTGGCGAGAACCTTCGACGTCGATGATTGGTCCAGGAGGGCCCGGCGGGGATGAGGGAGCTAGCGCTGGCCCCGAGTCCCGAAGAACTCCCGAAGAAATACATTCTCTACTAGTTAGCCGTCTTGGCTGGTGGTATCGTCCTGAAAAGTTGTACCGTAGTAATCGTCATTGTATCGTTCACGGTAAGCGTCTCGTCGTCGAGAAGACGAAATCTTTTCCAACGGGTAATCCCCGTTTCACTTATATCTCGTTACTTTCCTCCCGGTTTCGGCCTAGGAGAAGATCGCGTATCGTACAGTAGGAAAAGATTCCGTGCCTACCGTTAGAACCACCTATTTATTATAATTTATTTTCTATTGTATGTTCCGGCTATCGGATTACTCTTGGTGACCCTGGAGAATCTTAGAGAATTTGTGTATCACGCTTCCCGTGATAGCCTCGTAGGTTGTAGAAATAAGTAACAAGGCCTATTGTTGAGAAGCCTACCTAGTTAAATAAGATATTGATGTGTTTCGCGACTAATTATTCTTTCGGCCAATATCTTTCTTCTGGTCTATCTCGTTTCGTATTTTGCTATTGTACATTAATTTATTCTGTGTGAATTTGTATTTTCTCTATTCTTTATGTTCCTATTTCTTGGTAATTCCGGCACTCCAACCGATCCGTGCCGTTATTCGCCCGAATCGTGTGTTTAGCAACTGCGTCTTAGGGCGTAGGTAGTATCGACCTTCGTACGCGTAACTTAGTATCGGCTACGGATCAATCCACGATAGCTAACAAATAATATTGTATCTTGTCGTGTATTCACGCGTCCCTTAAGGAAGTCAGTCTCGCGTGGCCTATAGATTTCGGTATCGAAATTACCATTACATTTTGTTATTTTGTTATAATTGTTACTTTACACAAGTCCCAAAATAAAGGGCCCATTGTTACTCTTGTTACTGTTTAATTGGTTGTTCTCAGTCTTCATTCGGCACACCATCTATAAGATCCCCGCCCCTCTACTATCTCGTCGCGTTCTAGCTAGTCTGGTAAATTTCCTTCTTTCCCTCGGAATCCTCCTATGCAGTCTCGTGGCACAAAGGTGTGCCTGGCGCCCAAGAGCATTTAATATTTCGGGTTTCGGGATTTCAGGGAAAAGTAGGGAGTAGCGTAATTTGTGACAGTATCGTTCCGTCCGGCGTAAAAATTAACGTCACAATAGATATACAGGGATACAGGGATATACAGGGTGTCCCATTTGAAACAATACGGTTCAATATATGTTAAAGGAAGAGCGGGATAACAAAATGTTTCAGACGAAAGTTGTAGGGTGCGAAGGGGGAAAGTCAGTGCAAATAGAATTTATGCTCCTACTATTTATGCTTCTATGTTGCAAGCATAAAGCTAGTTTTTTTAAATGGCAACAACATTTTTGAACCCATACAAGTTGTCCGGTTTATCTAGACGAATTCAACCATACCCTATTTTATGATTTTTTAATCGATTTTCTATGAAATATCACACGAAAATGGAACAAAATGTGACTATCTCCATGCAGGCCTTCTTAGCATACCTAAGCGCTCGAATATTATTTTGTACTATTTTGCCTCAATGAAAATGGTGGTAACATTGAACATCTCCTGCGCTAAGTGTACCCTGCACCTACACAATCACACACCTGCAACATCTGAAATAGAATATGTAGGAAAGTTTCAATAAATCACATTATGTTCCATTTTCCTGTAATATTTCATGGAAAATCGATGAAAAAATCATAAAATAGGATATGGCTGAATTCGTCTCGGTAAACCGGACAACTTGTACGGTTTCAAAAATGTTGTTGCCATTTAAAAAAACTGGCTTTATGCTTGCAACATAGAAGCATAAATAGTAGGAGCATAAATTCTATTTGCACTGACTTTCCCCCTTCGTACCCTACAACTTTCGTCTGAAACATTTTGTTATCCCGCTCTTCCTTTAACAGATATTCAACCGTACTGTTTCAAATGGGACACCCTGTATATAGGCATACACGTATATACAGGGTGTCCCAAAATTACCTGACCAACGGGGTATGGCGGTGTTCGGGAGGTACCACTGATCACGAAAATGACCTTCGTTTTGTCCGGAAGGTCATAGTTTTTAAATGGGAGCAGGTCAAAGTTGACCAATCAGAACGAGGCGTCAAGAGAAACATAGGCACCTACAAACTCTGAGTTTTCTTCCCTCGCTTTTGTTTCTCGGTGGCTTGTTTCTTGTTTCCAATAGGCATGTCTTCGGCTGACGTCATTCTGCCCGAAGTACCGAGAAACAAAAGCGAAAGAAAACTCACAGTTCGCAGGTGCCTACGTTTCTCTTGACGCCTTCCTCTGATTGGTCAACTTTGATCTGTTCCCATTTAAAAACTATGACCTTCCGGACAAAAGGAAGGTCATTTTCGTGATCAGTGAAGCCTCCCGAATACCGCCACACCCACCGGGTCAGGTAGTTTCGGAACACCCTATATAGATATACACGTGCATTTATATTCACCGTTCTAAACGCATCGCCCTGAAAGTTTTATAAGGTATTTTTAAAAGCACCTGTAATTATGAAAAACAAGTATGACCCTCGTAAAACATCCTAAAACGTTAATATGTGGTGTAAAAGAAAATATGCACAATTAATATGGTCAAACGATTTGGTCTCATTTTACCATAATTGCAAGTACCTGAAATAAAATAAATGCATAATTATGTATGGTATAAAAAGTTATTTATTCAATAAAAATAAGATCTATTACTACACGTACAGTAATACTTGCATTAAAATCATTAGCAGACGCAATGATGGTACTACATTTTTCCTTAGTATTGCCTTCGCAGTACAAGGTACATAGACTTTCAAGGAAAAATGTAGTTTACACAAATGATAATTTTTATTTAAAAGCTATCAATCGATGTGCCTGAGCATGGGGTTGCACAGTGCTTCTACCCAGGCTTTCGATAGCTCCAAGTCTTTTGCAAAGCAATGTGATCCCACTTGTAGGAACACCGATATACAACCAGGAACAACACATCTAAAAGAGGAAATGTCTTTCTTCAAAGGAGGCATTGTGAAGGTCTAAGATATGAAAATACAAGATAAATTAGAGAAAAGAAAACAGAGTACACAAATAAGAATAGAAAAGTTAAAAAGTATGAAATAGGGTTAGTCTGGAAAGACGAGTAGTGTGGCCTTCGTCAAGTTGCCGTAATTCTTGTAAATCGTCGTCCACAAAAGTTCCACCAAGTAAATAGTGTGGATGTTGAACACAATCTCACTCAAAGAAAAACATCTGCACTGCAATTGCAGAAATGAGTAGGGAGATTGCCAATGGGCCTGTTTTTGGTGGTCTCAATTTTAATGGGTGCTTTCCATTTACTGGCACAAGTTGACACAAGTCGACTTGTGTCGCCAAAAGTGCTTTCCATTTGATTTGTGTCGCCGTGTGTCGGCGACACAAGTCGACTCGGGAAGACTCTGCTAGAGTGGTGAGTTTATGAGATTCGACATGAGTCGACACGAGTTGACACAAGTCGACACAAAAGTCATGTAAATGGAAAGCACCCACTCTGGTTTCGACGCGCCACCTTAGCGGAGGGCCCACGAAGCAGTTCCACCTTTTTGATTGGTCAAATGAATTCGTGTGTTCCTCGAGATCCACGATTTTAAGCCGGGTGAACACTCAAATAGGGAGACTTGTATCCACCCTTTCTTACTGCATATTACATAAACCGTAGTAATGAGGTAGTAAATTCTGCCGATGTTAATTCCCTTAATATCCATATGAAGCTTTGTAAATAATAGAGTGAGCAAACAAAACTTTAAACAAACCCTTGAAAGTGGGTAACTATAGAAATATAAATTTTCCGATTTGTATAGCACAATGGCTCGGTAGCACACGTGCTTGATGCTGGATTAACGTCCGAGAGTCTCGAGTTCGGATATCACGTCTCATCCCCTTTTTTTCTCCCTTAATTATCAACTATGCTTATTGGTTCTCCCAGTTAAGGTAGTATGAGCGGAATACATAGTCAATAGAAAGTCTATATTTTTAATTATGAGGAAAAACCGAAGTATTACACATTACGGTATATTATAAATTATAATACGAAGAGAGAAAATTTAAGAAGTGTATGCGATGATAATGCGTGTATATTTCTAAAACGCTAGTAGTTAAAATAGCATTCACATTTGACTCAAATTGTCTAGCCGGCCGCGTTTTTTTGATTCCCGGAATACGCGTGACAACGCTGTAGTTAGCTATTTTCTGACAGTTTGATGCCAGTTGCACGAAATGTTACGAGCTTGCTTACGATCGAGGATAGAAGCCGATATGAATTAATATGGCTCAGCATAATATACATTCTAATCACGGACGTACTAAAGGACGATTTGTGTCCGAAAAAGCATACCAATGGCGAAATAATGTACGTGCATCGAGACAAAAAAAGATAAATGGTGAAAGTGAGGTTATCACGAAAACATACGACGATTCGGGACGTCGTATTATCGATTTTCGTACTCTCGCTGAAAATCTCTGGTGCAATTTTTGCAACCTTCCTCTCTCGTTTCGAAATATAGTACATGAGGAGAGGTTTGGGTTGGCAAGCAGGTTGGATGTGCTTTGTGTGCAGTGCAATGAAAATCGTACGGTTGAAACTAACAAACGTCATGCAAACAATCGGTTGTACGATGTCAATAGCAAAGCTGCGATAGGTATGTATTTTTATTTTAGTTCTGCCCACAGAATTTATTATTATATCTAGAATTATACTTAAAATTCTCATTTTATGAAAATATTTTGCAGCTATGATCGATGCGGGTATAGGAGAGGCCCAATTGAACACACTCTTATCGGTTTTGAATATTCCAGTTTTGCCAGGGACTATCGTAAAACGTTATGAGCGACACGTTGGTCCTGCATTTGAAGAGGTTGCTGAAAATAGTTGCCGCCAAAGTATAAAACTTGAAAAAGCAATGACCATTGCAGCTCAGCGTGAAACCAAAGAAGAACAAGCCGAGTCAGTATGCAATGCGATACACGTGATTGACACGTTAAGCTAGAATTTCGAGCAGACTTTCGTTTCCCTTACAGAAAATAATAATTTACTGTGTTATTGCGTCAACGCCATGAGATGTTGAATTTTTCGCTGTTTTAGAGAGCCGATCGAATATGAAAATGATTCCGAAGAAGCAGTGGATATTGTTGCATCGGTTGATGCTGGATGGCAGAAACGAGGAACAGGTCGTGCCTACAACAGTCTCTCTGGTTAATATCGTTTGTCTTTTATAATTATTATGGATCATGTAATTTGAGCACTGCATATTGAATGATTACTTCGGTATTCCAGGTCATCTGTCTCTGATTGGTCATCGTTCCCAGAAAATCCTGTCCTATGCCGTGCGAAGTAAGGCTTATACCTCGTGCGCTCGCGGGCGCGATCAAAATGATCATGACTGTCGGAAGAATTTCGAGGGAAGCGCGAAGTCTATGGAGCCTGATATGGCTGTAGAAGTGATCGTTAATAATAAATTACTGAAAGAGGAAAACGTCAGAGTTGCGGTTCTCATAGGAGACGATGACTCATCAACGATTGCTGCTGTACGACGAGAATCGTCGACAAAAATCGAGAAATGGTCAGATCTCAACCATGCGTCGAAAGCTCTAAATAATGCCTTATACGGTTTACATTTGCCGGGCAAAGTAATCAGATATCTTTCGCGCTGCTTCACTTCTGCGATAAAACAAAATCATGGGGACCCTACAGCCGTAGCGGGAGCTATAAAAAATATTACCTGCCACGTATTTGGCGAACACAATAACTGCGGTGAATGGTGCGGTTATAAGCTTTTCGGAGAGAATTATAAGCATAAAGGGCTTCCCAAAGGTGAACCGCTCACCGATCCCGGACTTCGTGATTCTCTAACAGGAATATTCTTGCGGTTCGCTCAAAACTCGCTAAAATTAGCGCCGTGTGCTTCCAGCCAGGCCAATGAGTCTTTCAATCACACTGTAGCAAGTAAAGCTCCAAAGTCGAAGTTTTACGCCGGATCTGAATCGCTAAATTTTCGTGTTGCGGCATCGGTGTGTCAGAAGAACATTGGCGTAACGTACATCGACGAGATGAACAAAATTCTGGAGCTATCCCCCGGTGTCATAACGAAGCGGTTTCGAAACCAAAAAGAACAGACACGGAGGTCAAAAATCCAGAAATCGAAGACTGTTGAAATTAAGAAACGGAGACTTTTTCACAAAAATCAACGATCGACGAAAGGAGCCGCGGCTGAACGGCGCGAAGGGATAACATACGAAACTGAGAGTGGATTTACTTATGTCTCTGAACTCACAAACGATCCCTCTACTTCCGGTACGTATTATATTGACTATACCGAATTGAATAAATCAAACTTTTAAAAACCCACATAAATAGTAAATTGAAAACATTTGTTGTCTTTCAGATGGCAACTCGCAGCTACAGACAGATTTGAACGATATCGCTCTAGTTATCTTCGATTTGGAGACCACTGGACTCTCAAAGACAGCAGAAATTTGTCAAATCGCGGCAGTGTAGAACGATAAAGCTTTTAACGTGTACATAGTACCGTCGAAAGATATGACCACCAGAGCAGCAACAGTTACAGGGCTCCAAGTTTATGGTGGCGAAATGTATCTGAATGATGCTCGAGTGGATACGATACCGCCTCGAATGGCGCTCCAAAATTTCATCGAGTATCTACGCAGTATCGGAACCGATGTAATTCTGGTGGCTCACAATGGCTTTAGGTGACGGTTTGCTCTTCATTAGTAATTGTGATTTTTCTCACCAAATGTTATTGATGTCAAACGTTGAGTAATCATTAGCAAGTATTTCACAGGATTTCTAGGTCGAGCAATAATTTTACCATCGTTTCTTGTGGATTTACACATTTACAAATGAACATATTTTTCAACAGCTTTCATGGTTTCTAATAGGTTTGATGCGCCGATGATACTTCGTTCAATGAGAGAGTATGGGTTGCTGGATCAATTTCAATCGATCGTGAAAGGGTTTGCCGATACCTTGATTCTCTTTCGCGATCACCTTCCGGATCGAAAGAAAGAGAAAAAAAGTTATAGTCAAACAGCCCTCGCGGAAGATCTTTTGGGCTTCAATGCAGCAAAAGGTGCCCATAACGCCGTTAATGATGTATTAATGTTAAGTCAACTAGTTTCTGTCACTGGAATGAGCGAAGATAAAATTAAATGTAACGCAAAGGCGACGAGTAAGATTTTATATGAGGCGAAGATGGCAGTTATGCAAGCTCGAAACAAAGAATCTTTGCTTGCAATGAAAGAAACAATATCAGTCGGTATGATAGGTAAAATGGCAAAGGCTGGAATCACTATGCAGGTTCTGGAAACAACTTATCTGAGCTCTGGAGCAGAAGGAATTCGGATTCTCCTCAGTGAAGACGTTAGA
Organism: Cephus spinipes; assembly: GCA_963971525.1. Classification (NCBI taxonomy): domain Eukaryota; kingdom Metazoa; phylum Arthropoda; class Insecta; order Hymenoptera; family Cephidae; genus Cephus; species Cephus spinipes. Next base: position 16,581,250 of record OZ020573.1, on the reverse strand, counting down.
GGAAAACCACGAGTTAGTAAAAATAATAAAATCTTTAAAGCTATCGTGGCTCAAATAGAAAAGACTATCATTAATTTGGTATAGCGTATTCTTGTTAAAAAATTAATATAATTCATAAATAATAAGAGAACCTGATGTAATTGTTGCGTGTTGCAAATTGTGATAATAAATGTATCGCATTTTAAATGTTACACAATGATTGATTTTATTAATCCTTTTCCGCCTAGATTCCCTCATTTATATCTAATCAAATGTATAAGAAAAAAATAGAACTGAAATACAACCTCAACATGTCTTACAGAAGAAAGCAGATATAAAAAAAATAATAAAAATATAATTTACAATGTTCAGGTCATATTCGATATACTATTAAGTCATATCTATTATTAAGAAGCAAATTCATCATGCGGGATAATAAATTCAGAGCAACAACTCTTTTAGTGCATTCAAATTGTTCGCCACCATTTAGTTTCCAGCTGAGATATGAGCGCTGATGTCACGCGGTGTTGCCAAATCTACATCCTCTCAGCCGCCATGAAAAAGAGGCCAGAGCTCGCGAAAACATGTCGATTTAATCAATGATATCCATTCAAAATATTCGGTAACATTTTTTAAGGGACGTACGTGTTTGTGATAGTTTTCTCGATATTTGGTGCTTTATTTTCGGAAGGTAGCTAATTTCAAAGAATGATTATTTCGGTCTCAAAGTTTTATCTGCCCGAATTCTGTATATAGCGTATACTAAATTTCCAAAGTTTGTACATTAATTATTACTGTAAATAGTCGGTAACACGTTTTGAAATTTAACAGACGACATTCTCTAAGCTTATTCAATAGCATATTAAAAAATCACTTTTCTATCTAATAGGGAAGTTCGTGCTCATACTACCTTAACTTAAGATTCATTAAATATATGATTATATTAGTCTACAAATATTGTATTATATTACATCGTATACATGCAATAAATTGGTACATCAAACAGCGAACGTTTCTTCTTCCCTAGAGCCTCTGCCTGTGGCAAACACCTATCTGTCCGTCCTGTCTCTGTCCTAGTCTCTGTCCTAATCTCTGTCCTAGTCTCTGTCCTAATCTCTGTCCTAGTCTCTGTCCTATCCTCTGTCTCTGTCTCTGTCTCTGTCCTAGTCTCTGTCCTAGTCTCTGTCCTAGTCTCTGTCCTAGCCTCTGTCTCTGTCTCTGTCTCTGTCCTAGTCTCTGTCCTAGTCTCTGTCCTAGTCTCTGTCTCTGCCTCTGTCTCTGTCTCTGACCTAGTCTCTGTCCTACTCTCTGTCCGAGTGATGCCCACTGGCACACAACCCGAATGCGCACACGCCCAGTTGGACACAAATCATTGGACACAACACGATTGGACACAGTGTCCATTCCGCACAGCAAGATTGGACACAATGCCGATACGACACATTAGTTTTGGACACAGACCGTTTAGCATGCGATAACATTGGACACATTAGAACTGTGTTCAATCTTGTTGTGGCGAATTGGTTTCGTGTGCGATCTGACTACGTAAGGACGGACCGTGAAATTGGACACAGATAGTTGTAGATAAATTTCAGATAATTCATTGGACACAAAGCTAGCTGCACAATAAGGTATATCGATGTAACCAGAACTCTACAAGAAGTGAGGGAATGTGAACTGCTGTGGTACATTTATAATAAATTTATTATATATCTTCTAAAAATGATCTTCCAATATTTGTAACTTTACAAAGTGTTCGCGTCAAATAGGTAGAGATAATCGTCATCAGGCATAAATGAATTCTATGTTCAATGTTTCTTGTTAATGACTTGGTAATGCATTTTAATGAAATTTTTAATTATTATCTTAATTATAAAGTGATAATTTACACTAGCCAATGGGATTTGTTCGTGAGTTGAAAGTCACACGTTTTGTAAAGAATACGACTATTGATGAATATTTTATAATAATGTAATAATGGGCCAGATTTTTACCCCGTAACCGTACAGAACAGTTATACGTCACAATACTATTTTTTCACTCATATTTGAATCCTTGATATTGCAGCCTTTTAATATGCATATACATATGTATTTAAATGCTGTTGGGATAAACTTATGAGCGTTCACTTCCCTATAATCTAGCATGTAACATTTCTATAATAACTTCAACATTATTTCAGAAAAGTACGTAAGAACCTGTTCCATTGATCTCGTATGTATAATATTTGTGCAGCTAGCTTTGTGTCCAATGAATTATCTGAAATTAATCTACAACTATCTGTGTCCAATTTCACGGTCCGTCCTTACGTAGTCAGATCGCACACGAAACCAATTCGCCACAACAAGATTGGACACAGTTCTAATGTGTCCAATATTATCGCATGCTAAACGGTCTGTGTCCAAAACTAATGTGTCGTATCGGCATTGTGTCCAGTCTTGCTGTGCGGAATGGACACTGTGTCCAATCGTGTTGTGTCCAATGATTTGTGTCCAACTGGGCGTGTGCGCAATCGGGTTGTGTGCCAGTGGGTACCCCCCGTTTCTGTCTCTGTCTCTGTCCTAGTCTCTGTCCTAGACTCTGACCTAGTCTCTGCCTCTGCCTCTGTCTCTGTCTCTGTCTCTGTCTCTGTCCTAGTCTCTGTCCTAGTCTCTGCCTGGGGAGTAAGTGACCTTGTCGATGGTGGCAGAGTTTGTGTGCCTCTATGACCCTGCGAGCTATGCCGGCGGTGGCTTAGCCACTGGTAGGGTCTCCCAAGCTGGACAGGTCAAAGGGTAGGTGCCAGACGAAGGAATACTCCTACCCAATCTACGTTGTAACGCTATCGTGCCGAGAGATGAATGGTACTGGGGTAACAGTATCTCGAACGATGCCCTTGGGACAACAGGCCACGTCACATTGTATATAGGCTTTATCCGCACATGCGGGGCTCTATGCGGACAGACCTCACCTTTCCCTAGTTATTCGTGGGAACAAAATGTATGGAATTACTAACAAAATTATTACTAGTGACGTGGACGGTGAAGAAGGATCTAGGAGAACGATGCTCCTATGCGGCCAGGAAAACGACGTGAGAACTAACTAGCAGAAGCAACAACTGGAGCATTGGGAGAAAGAACAATACACGGTGTTAGAGAAACTCGGTAAGAACTTTACAATTATCAATCAGATTGTCATTGATGCAAAGAATATTCATAAGCCGATCAGAGACGCTATCACGCAGGCTGTAGTGCACTACCGTCAGTTGCAATACTGTCGCGATGCTCTCACGAAAGCGAGAACTTTGCAGCATAGAGGCCTGGAGCAGGCTTACGAAGAGGTGCTTAATAACCCTGGTAAGGCGACCGAAGCAGCCTTGTCGAAGCAGGATCGTGGAATACAGACAACGGATATCGGGGTGACACAGGAGGTCGCCACCCAGACTGATAAAGGAGACCAGGGGGAACAGAGCTTGCGGACGGTTAGGAAAGTTCTGGAAACACCCACGGCCGACAAAAAAAAACGGACCGCGCTGTCGTCGCCGGAGGAGCTTACGCAATGACGTAGGCGGCGCGCCTCGAACAAAGAAATCGCGTCAGCAGTTAGTCATATCCTTCTACGAAACGACAAACTCGCGACGTCTGAAACAACAAGGGCAAGATGGCAAGAAGTGGCGCATCGAAAAAGAACAAAGAAGGATGTGGCGGGGGACACCAGAGCTGGCCACAAAACCGAATCGAGAGCAAGACTGTCCGACGCGATAATGGTTACAGCAAGAGGCCAGTCTTCCTACGCGGACATTCTACGAAACCTGAAGAAAAAGTGGATCCCGCATCCCTCGGAATAAAAGTGTCGGGTATTCGACGAACGCGAGCTGGCGAACTTCTCGTGGAGATCGGAAACAGTAGTGGTAAAGCGGATGCGCTAATGGCCGCTGTAGCCGCAGCCGTTGGAGAAGAGGCGTGCGCACAATGGTGCAGACTGCTACCATCGAAATCCGGGACCTGGATGAAACGATTGACGAGCAGGAGCTGCTCGGAGCAATCCAGGTATCAGTAGAGGACTCCGCCCCAGAGTCCATAAAGATAAGAGCCATCAGGAAGGTGTACGGACAAGCGCAACTGGCAATAGTGACGCTGCCAGCAACAACGGCGGATAAGCTTCTGAAAGTCGTAAGGCTGATGGTAGGCTGGGTAGTGTGCCGCGTGAGGGAAAGGATCCAAGTCGTTCGCTTCTTTCGATGCCTGGGGTTCGGCCATGTCGCAGCAGATTGTGAAGGACAGGACCGGTCGAAAATGTGTCGGTTGTGTGGATGTACGAGCCACCTCGCGAAGGACTGCCAAAATAGCCCACTCTGCGTCATATGCAAGGAGAGCAAAGCGAATGTCGGAGCAAATCACATCCTCGGCAGCGCGAAATGTGAATCCTTCCGCAAGGAGTTACAAAGAGGTCAGAGATGACACGTTATCTACAGATAAACCTAGGACATGGCCGGGAAGCACAAGACTTGCTCATGCAATCGGCCAGGGAGAAAGAGGCGGACGTGTTAATTATCAGCGAGCAGTACCGGCGACCGGAAACCGGCTGCTGGTTTCAGGACTCCACGTCGAGAGCAGCCATCGCCTTGCTGAGTAAGCAACGAGTGAAAGAGTTCTGCGAATCCGCGGCCGGTTACGTGTGGGTTGAAACCGAGGGAGTACGCATTTACAGCTGTTACTTTTCGCTAAACATTAGCCACGAGGAATTCCTGATCCTCCTCGAGGATCTGGAGGATAGCTTGAGAACAGCCTGCGATGAAATAGTGTTAGCAGGCGACTTTAATAGCAAGTCACCGGAATGGGGCTCCAGGAAGTCCAACAAGAGAGGGGAGGCTGTCTCGGAGACGATTGCAAGGCTCGATCTCGTCATCCTCAATGAGGGAAATGCCCATACCTTCCGGCGCGGGAATACCGAATTTGTCGTGGACATCACACTTGTCTCGGCAGGCGTCGCGGCTAGAAAATCCTTTTGGCAAGTGCTGGAGGACTGTACACTTAGTGATCACCAATACATCGAATACCAAATCGGAACACAGCTGTGTAGCAGGACGCCCCAGAAAACCAAGTACGGAGCATTGGCTGAAAGGGGAGGATGGGTGGTTCGGAAGCTTAATAGGGATCAACTGAAAGCATTCTTGGAGGCGGAGAAAACACACGGGAATCTGAACCGAGCCGTGGAATCCGGGGACATGGATAGGATGGTGGACTTTGTAGTACAGGAGATAACAGCGGCATGCGATGCTACCATGCCCACCCGTAAATGCGGCCCAGGTGGCAAGAAACCCGTCTATTGGTGGACCATGGAGATTGCGGAGTTACGGAGAAATTGTTTCGCCGCCGGTCGAAAGTCGCAAAGGACAAGGAGGAAAGAAGCAAATGCACAGTACGATATGGAGTTCAAGCGAGCCAGGAGCGAGCTACGAAATGCCATCAAGAGCAGTGAGCGAAGATGCTGGCTGGATCTATGCCGCAGTGTTGACGAGGATCCTTGGGGGCGACCATATAGAATCGTCACGAAGAAGCTGCTAGGCAGACAACAACTCCCCGGCCTAACAAATCCGGAGCGAATGGGAACTATTGTACGGGGCCTCTTCCCAGCACACGATCCCAGACCAGGGCTAGCAGCGGATGACGAAGACAGAAGAATGCATTTCTTCACCATGAACGAAATCCAAGAAGCAGGGAAGCGACTGCAGCCAGGCAAAGCACCCGGACCGGATCATATGCCTGGAGGCATTCAATCTATCCCTCGAGAGAGGAGTCTTCCCTGAGAAGTGGAAGAAACAGACACTAGTCCTACTACGAAAGGGAAACAAACCTCTGTCTGAGCCGTCGTCATATCGGCCGATTTGTCTTCTCGATACGATTGGAAAGCTTTTCGAGAGACTGTTGCTCCGACGATTGGAGGATCACATCAAAGATGCAGGCGGACTGTCACCTCGGCAATATGGATTTCGGCGAGGGCGCTCTACGATAGACGCAATCAAGAGCGTCATCGAGACGGCAAGCAGCGTAAAAACGGGATCATGGAAGACAAAGGGATACTGCGCGCTGATAACCTTGGATATTAAGAACGCATTTAATACGGCCAGGTGGGAGAAGGTGATAGAAGCACTAATAGCCAGGAAGACACCGCGATATCTACTACAGATAATAGATAGCTACCTAAACAACAGAACACTATCGTACGAGACGGATGATGGTACAGTTGATTATGGGGTGACGGCGGGTGTTCCACAAGGATCGGTCCTCGGTCCTTTTCTGTGGAATAACATGTATGATGTTTTCATGGAATTGGACCTGCTGAACAATTCAAGTGTGGTGGGATTCGCTGACGATGCAGCACTGGTAGTTACAGCAAGAACGACTATAACGCTCCAGGTAATGGCAAACGAATGCCTCCGCCGAGCCTGTCGGTGGTTGAAGGAGAACGGGCTAGAAATGGCGCTCCACAAGATGGAAGCAGTGTTGATCACGGGTAAATGTGCATTCAAACCTCCGTCGCTGGAATTAGAGGGTCACAATATTCCATGGAAGAAATCCCTGCGATACTTAGGAATACAGCTGGACGGAGGACTTCGATTCGCGGAGCATGTGTCACGCGCAGCGAAAAGAGCTTCAGTAACGGCAGCGTCGTTAGCACGCCTCATGCTCAACATTGGTGGTCCAACAGACACGAAAAGAAGGCTACTGAATAACGTCATCCACTCGCAAATGCTTTATGGTGCCGAAGTATGGGCAGATTCGGTCAAAAAACTAGCCATAAGACGGAAGATAGCAGCGGTGCAAAGACGCAGCGCCCTAAGAGTGATCTGCGCCTACAGGACGGTGTCGGAAGCAGCAGCTCTAGTCCTATCTGGAAACCCACCAGTGGACCTAGTGGCCATAGAGAAGAAGGAGATCTACGACGAGCACCATCTAGCAGACACGACACAGTGCTCGGAATAAATAAGGAAAAGATGCAAAAAAGATGCAAAAGTCAAGGCACGACATCACCTAATGGATGGATGGTAAGAAAGATGGGAAGCAGATACCGCAGGACGATGGACATACAAATTGATCCCTAGAGTATCGACATGGTATCAGAGACCTCACGGTTAGATGAATTACCACCTGACACAAGCGCTGACGAACCACGGATGCTTCAACGAATACATAGCAAAAATAGGAAAGACCGATCGCCCAACTTGTACACACTGGGGCCATCAAACGGATGATGCACACCACACACTCTTCGACTACCCAGCAGCAGAGGGGGAGAAGAAAATCCTCGTTCAGAAAATAGGGATCGAGAAACTAGACGAAGGAAACCTCATCTCAGTGATGTTGGAAGGACAGCAAGCCTGGGATGCAATATCAACGTACATTAAAAACCGAATGGAGAGCAAGCAGAAGATGGAGGCATCTGCGAAGAGACGAATAAACGAACAGGTAGGCGAACAGGTAGACCAACAGAGGCATTCCAAGGACTGAGAGTGCACTGGACTCAATACCCAACAAATAGCAAGTAGAGTAGCCCCTTGATGGAGGAACAAGGTCACCAGCCTGAAGTAATACTGAAGTAGTCCCGGGGTTGTGACAGGAGAGAGGAGGGGTTTTAGTCGGTAAGAATCCGACACTCCCCGCAGGCGCGGCCTATGGGGGTCTCATGCAAGATATCCCCTTCTCTATTTAAAAAAAAAAAAAGTCTCTGTCTAGTCTCTGTCCTAGTCTCAGTCCAAGTCTTTGTCCTAGTCTTTGTTCTAGTCTCTGTCCTATTCTCTGTCTCTGTCCTAATCTCTGTATTAGTCTCTGTATTAGTCTCGGTCCTGGTCTCTGTCCTAGTCTGTGTTCTAGTCTCTGTCCTAGTCTTTGTTTTAGTCTCCGTCCTATTCTCTATCTCTGGCTCTGTCTCTGTCTCTGTCTCTATCCTAGTCTCTGTTCTAGTCTCTGTCCTAGTCTTTGTTCTAGTCTCTGTCCTAATCTCTGTATGAGTCTCTGCATTAGTCTCGGTCCTAGCCTCTGTCTTAGTCTCTATCCTAGTCTGTGTCCTAGTCTCTGTCCTAGTCTTTGTTTTAGTCTCCGTCCTATTCTCTATCTCTGGCACTGTCACTGTCTCTGCCTATGTCACTGTCTCTGTCTCCGTCTCTGCCTCTGTCTCTGTCCCTGTCTCTGTCCTAGTCTCTGTCCTAGTCTTTGACCTAGTCTCTGTCATAGTCTCTGTCCTAGTCTCTGTTCTAGTCTCTGCCCGAGACTCTGTCCTAGTCTCTGTCCTAGTCTCTGTCATAGCCTTTGTCTCTGTCTCTGTCATAGCCTCCGTCTCTGTCTCTGTCTCTGTCTCTGTCTCTGCCTCTGTCCTAGTCTCTGTCCTAGTCTCTGCCCTAGTCTCTGTATTAGTCTCTGTCCTAGTCTTTGTCCTAGTCTCTGCCCTAGTCTCTGTCTCTGTCTCTGTCTCTGTCTCTGTCCTAGCCTCTGTCCTAGTCTCTGTCCTAGCCTCTGTTCTAGTCTCTGTCCTAGTCTCTGTCCTAGTCTCTGTCCTAGTCTCTGTCTCTATCCTAGTCGCTGTCCTAGTCTCCGTCCTAATCTCTGTATTAGTCTCTGTATTAGTCTCGGTCCTAGTCTCTGTCCTAGCCTCTGTCCTAGTCTGTGTCCTAGTCTCTGTCCTAGTCTTTGTTTTAGTCTCCGTCCTATTCTCTATCTCCGGCTCTGTCTCTGTCTCTGTCTCTGTCTATGTCTCTGTCTCTGTCTCTGTCTCTGTCTCTGTCTCTGTCTCTGTCCTAGTCTCTGTTCTAGTCTCTGTCCTAGTCTTTGTTCTAGTCTCTGTCCTATTCTCTGTCTCTGTCCGAGTCTCTGACCTAGTCTCTGTCCTCGTCTCTGTCTCTGTTTCTGTCTCTGTCTCTGTCCTCTGTCCTAGTCTCTGTATTAGTCTCTGTCCTAGTCTCTGTCCTAGTCTCTGTCTCTATCCTAGTAGCTGTCCTAGTCTCTGTCCTAGTCTCTGTACTAGTCTCTGTCCTATTCTCTGTCACTATCTCTGTCTCTGTCTCTGTCTCTGTCTCTGTCTCCGTCTCTGTCCTAGTGTCTGCCTCTGTCCTAGTCTCTGTCCTCGTCTCTGTCTCTGTCTCTGACTCTGTCTCTGTCCCTGTTACTGTCATAGTCTCTGTCCTAGTCTCTGTCCTAGTCTCTGTCCGAGACTCTGTTCTAGTCTCTCTCCTAGTCTATGTCCTAGAATCTGCCCTAGTCTCTGTCCTAGTCTCTGTCTCTGCCTCTGTCTCTGTCCTAGTCTCTGTCCTAGTCTCTGTCTCTGCCTCTGTCTCTGTCCTAGTCTCTGTTCTAGTCTCTGTCCTAGTCTTTGTTCTAGTCTCTGTCCTATTCTCTGTCTCTGTCCTAGTCTCTGACCTAGTCTCTGTCCTCGTCTCTGTCTCTGTTTCTGTCTCTGTCTCTGTCTCTGTCCTAGTCTCTGTATTAGTCTCTGTCCTAGTCTCTGTCCTAGTCTCTGTCTCTATCCTAGTAGCTGTCCTAGTCTCTGTCCTAGTCTCTGTACTAGTCTCTGTCCTATTCTCTGTCACTATCTCTGTCTCTGTCTCTGTCTCTGTCTCTGTCTCCGTCTCTGTCCTAGTGTCTGCCTCTGTCCTAGTCTCTGTCTCTGTCTCTGACTCTGTCTCTGTCCCTGTTACTGTCATAGTCTCTGTCCTAGTCTCTGTCCTATTCTCTGTCCGAGTCTCTGTTCTAGTCTCTGTCCTAGTCTTTGTTCTAGTCTCTGTACTATTCTCTGTCTCTGTCCGAGTCTCTGACCTAGTCTCTGTCCTCGTCTCTGTCTCTGTTTCTGTCTCTGTCTCTGTCCTCTGTCCTAGTCTCTGTATTAGTCTCTGTCCTAGTCTCTGTCCTAGTCTCTGTCTCTATCCTAGTAGCTGTCCTAGTCTCCGTCCTAATCTCTGTATTAGTCTCTGTATTAATCTCGGTCCTAGTCTCTGTCCTAGCCTCTGTCCTAGTCTGTGTCCTAGTCTCTGTCCTAGTCTTTGTTTTAGTCTCCGTCCTATTCTCTATCTCCGGCTCTGTCTCTGTCTCTGTCTCTGCCTATGTCTCTGTCTCTGTCTCTGTCTCTGTCCTAGTCTCTGTTCTAGTCTCTGTCCTAGTCTTTGTTCTAGTCTCTGTCCTATTCTCTGTCTCTGTCCGAGTCTCTGACCTAGTCTCTGTCCTCATCTCTGTCTCTGTTTCTGTCTCTGTCTCTGTCCTCTGTCCTAGTCTCTGTATTAGTCTCTGTCCTAGTCTCTGTCCTAGTCTCTGCCTCTATCCTAGTAGCTGTCCTAGTCTCTGTCCTAGTCTCTGTACTAGTCTCTGTCCTATTCTCTGTCACTATCTCTGTCTCTGTCTCTGTCTCTGTCTCCGTCTCTGTCCTAGTGTCTGCCTCTGTCCTAGTCTCTGTCCTCGTCTCTGTCTCTGTCTCTGACTCTGTCTCTGTCCCTGTTACTGTCATAGCCTCTGTCCTAGTCTCTGTCTCTGTCTCTGACTCTGTCTCTGTCCCTGTTACTGTCATAGTCTCTGCCCTAGTCTCTGTCCTAGTCTCTGTCCGAGACTCTGTTCTAGTATCTCTCCTAGTCTCTGTCCTAGACTCTGCCCTAGTCTCTGTCCTAGTCTCTGTCTCTGCCTCTGTCTCTGTCTCTGTCCTAGTCTCATCCCTAGTCTCTGTCCTAGTCTCTGTATTAGTCTTTGTCGTAGTCTTTGTCCTAGTCTGTGTCCTAGTCTCTGTCCTTGTCTCTGTCCTAGTCTCTGTCCTAGACTCTGTCTCTCTCTCTCTCTGTCTCTGTCTCTATCCTTGACTCTGTCCTAGTCTCTGTCCAAGTCTCTGTCCTAGACTCTGTCCTAGTCTCTGTCCTAGTCTCTGTCTCTGTCTCTGTCTCTGTCTCTGTCTCTGTCTCTGTCCTAGTCTCTGTCCAAGTCTCTGTCCTAGACTCTGTCCTAGTCTCTGTCCCGTTCTCTGTCTCTGTCTCTGTCTCTGTCTCTGCCTATGTCTCTGTCTCTGTCTCTGTCTCTGTCTCTGTCTCTGTCCTTGTGTCAGTCCTAGTCTCTGTCGTAGTCTCTGACCTAGTCTCTGTCATAGTCCCTGTCCTAGTCCCTGACCTAGTCTCTGTCATTATCTCTGTCCTAGTCTCTGTCCTAGTCTCTGTCCTAGTCTCTGTCCCAGTCTCTGTCCCAGTCTCTGTCCTTGTCTCTGTCTCAGTCTCTGTCCTAGACTCTGTCTCTCTATCTGTCTCTGTCTCTATCCAAGTCTCTGCCCTAGTCTCTGTCTCTGTCTCTGTCTCTGTCCTAGTCTCTGTATTAGTCTCTGTCCTAGTCTCTGTCCTAGTCTCTGTCTCTCTATTTGTCTCTGTCCTAGTCGCTGTCCTAGTCTCTGCCTCTATCCTAGTCGCTGTCCTAGTCTCTGTCCTAATCTCTTTATTAGTCTCTGAATTAGTCTCGGTCCTAGTCTCTGTCCTAGCCTCTGTCCTAGTCTGTGTCCTAGTCTCTGTCCTAGTCTTTGTTTTAGTCTCCGTCCTATTCTCTATCTCCGGCTCTGTCTCTGTCTCTGTCTCTGCCTATGTCTCTGTCTCTGTCTATGTCTCTGTCTCTGTCCTAGTCTCTGTCCTAGTCTTTGTTCTAGTCTCTGTCCTATTCTCTGTCCTAATCTCTGTATGAGTCTCTGCATTAGTCTCGGTCCTAGCCTCTGTCTTAGTCTCTATCCTAGTCTGTGTCCTAGTCTCTGTCCTAGTCTTTGTTTTAGTCTCCGTCCTATTCTCTATCTCTGGCACTGTCACTGTCTCTGCCTATGTCACTGTCTCTGTCTCCGTCTCTGCCTCTGTCTCTGTCCCTGTCTCTGTCCTAGTCTCTGTCCTAGTCTTTGACCTAGTCTCTGTCATAGTCTCTGTCCTAGTCTCTGTTCTAGTCTCTGCCCGAGACTCTGTCCTAGTCTCTGTCCTAGTCTCTGTCATAGCCTCTGTCTCTGTCTCTGTCATAGCCTCCGTCTCTGTCTCTGTCTCTGTCTCTGCCTCTGTCCTAGTCTCTGTCCTAGTCTCTGCCCTAGTCTCTGTATTAGTCTCTGTCCTAGTCTTTGTCCTAGTCTCTGCCCTAGTCTCTGTCTCTGGCTCTGTCTCTGTCTCTGTCCTAGCCTCTGTCCTAGTCTCTGTCCTAGCCTCTGTTCTAGTCTCTGTCCTAGTCTCTGTCCTAGTCTCTGTCCTAGTCTGTGTCCTAGTCTCTGTCCTAGTCTTTGTTTTAGTCTCCGTCCTATTCTCTATCTCCGGCTCTGTCTCTGTCTCTGTCTCTGCCTATGTCTCTGTCTCTGTCTCTGTCTCTGTCTCTGTCCTAGTCTCTGTTCTAGTCTCTGTCCTAGTCTTTGTTCTAGTCTCTGTACTATTCTCTGTCTCTGTCCGAGTCTCTGACCTAGTCTCTGTCCTCGTCTCTGTCTCCGTTTCTGTCTCTGTCTCTGTCCTCTGTCCTAGTCTCTGTATTAGTCTCTGTCCTAGTCTCTGTCCTAGTCTCTGTCTCTATCCTAGTAGCTGTCCTAGTCTCCGTCCTAATCTCTGTATTAGTCTCTGTATTAGTCTCGGTCCTAGTCTCTGTCCTAGCCTCTGTCCTAGTCTGTGTCCTAGTCTCTGTCCTAGTCTTTGTTTTAGTCTCCGTCCTATTCTCTATCTCCGGCTCTGTCTCTGTCTCTGTCTCTGCCTATGTCTCTGTCTCTGTCTCTGTCTCTGTCCTAGTCTCTGTTCTAGTCTCTGTCCTAATCTTTGTTCTAGTCTCTGTCCTATTCTCTGTCTCTGTCCGAGTCTCTGACCTAGTCTCTGTCCTCATCTCTGTCTCTGTTTCTGTCTCTGTCTCTGTCCTCTGTCCTAGTCTCTGTATTAGTCTCTGTCCTAGTCTCTGTCCTAGTCTCTGCCTCTATCCTAGTAGCTGTCCTAGTCTCTGTCCTAGTCTCTGTACTAGTCTCTGTCCTATTCTCTGTCACTATCTCTGTCTCTGTCTCTGTCTCCGTCTCTGTCCTAGTGTCTGCCTCTGTCCTAGTCTCTGTCTCTGTCTCTGACTCTGTCTCTGTCCCTGTTACTGTCATAGTCTCTGTCCTAGTCTCTGTCCTAGTCTCTGTTCGAGACTCTGTTCTAGTCTCTCTCCTAGTCTCTGTCCTAGACTCTGCCCTAGTCTCTGTCCTAGTCTCTGTCTCTGCCACTGTCTCTGTCTCTGTCTCTGTCCTAGTCTCTGTATTAGTCTTTGTCGTAGTCTTTGTCCTAGACTCTGTCTCTCTCTCTCTCTGTCTCTGTCTCTGTCCTTGTCTCTGTCCTAGTCTCTGTCCAAGTCTCTGTCCTAGACTCTGTCCTAGTCTCTGTCCTAGTCTCTGTCTCTGTCTCTGTCTCCGTCTCTGTCTCTGTCTCTGTCCTAGTCTCTGTCCAAGTCTCTGTCCTAGACTCTGTCCTAGTCTCTGTCCCGTTCTCTGTCTCTGTCTCTGTCTCTGTCTCTGCCTATGTCTCTGTCTCTGTCTCTGTCTCTGTCCTTGTGTCAGTCCTAGTCTCTGTCGTAGTCTCTGACCTAGTCTCTGTCATAGTCCCTGTCCTAGTCCCTGACCTAGTCTCTGTCATTATCTCTGTCCTAGTCTCTGTCCTAGTCTCTGTCCCAGTCTCTGTCCCAGTCTCTGTCCTTGTCTCTGTCTCAGTCTCTGTCCTAGACTCTGTATCTCTATCTGTCTCTGTCTCTATCCAAGTCTCTGCCCTAGTCTCTGTCTCTGTCTCTGTCTCTGTCCTAGTCTCTGTATTAGTCTCTGTCCTAGTCTCTGTCCTAGTCTCTGTCTCTCTATTTGTCTCTGTCCTAGTCTCTGTCCTAGTCTCTGCCTCTATCCTAGTCGCTGTCCTAGTCTCTGTCCTAATCTCTTTATTAGTCTCTGAATTAGTCTCGGTCCTAGTCTGTGTCCTAGCCTCTGTCCTAGTCTGTGTCCTAGTCTCTGTCCTAGTCTTTGTTTTAGTCTCCGTCCTATTCTCTATCTCCGGCTCTGTCTCTGTCTCTGTCTCTGCCTATGTCTCTGTCTCTGTCTATGTCTCTGTCTCTGTCCTAGTCTCTGTTCTAGTCTCTGTCCTAGTCTTTGTTCTAGTCTCTGTCCTATTCTCTGTCTCTGTCCTAGTCTCTGTACTAGTCTCTGTCCTATTCTCTGTCTCTATCTCTGTCTCTGTCTCTGTCTCCGTCTCTGTCCTAGTGTCTGCCTCTGTCCTAGTCTCTGTCCTCGTCTCTGTCTCTGTCTCTGACTCTGCCTCTGTCCCTGTTACTGTCATAGTCTCTGTCCTAGTCTCTGTCCTTGTCTCCGTCCGAGACTCTGTTCTAGTCTCTGTCCTAGTCTCTGTCCAAGTCTCTGTCCTAGTCTCTGTCATATCCTCTGTCTCTGTCTCTGTCGTAGCCAACGTCTCTGTCTCTATCTCTGTCCTAGCCTCTGTCCTAGTCTGTGTCCTAGTCTCTGTCCTAGTCTCTGTCCTAGTCTCTGTCTCTGCCTCTGTCTCTGTCTCCGTCTCTGTCCTAGTCTCAGCCCTAGTCTCAGCCCTAGTCTCTGTCCTAGTCTCTGTCCTAGTCTCTGTTCTAGTCACTGTCCTAGTTTTTGTCCCAGTCTCTGTCCTAGTCTATGTCCTAGTCTGTGTCCTAGTCTTTGTCCTAGTCTTTGTTTTAGTCTCCGTCCTATTCTCCGTCTCTGCCTCTGTCTCTGTACCTGTCTCTGTCCTAGTCTCTGTCCTAGTGTTTGACCTAGGCTCTGTCATAGTCTCTGTTCTAGTCTCTGTTCTAGTCTCTGCCCGAGACTCTGTCCTAGTCTCTGTTCTAGTCTCTGTCATAGCCTCTGTCTCTGTCTCTGTCATAGCCTCCGTCTGTGTCTCTGTCTCTGTCTCTGCCTCTGTCCTAGTCTCTGTCCTAGTCTCTGTCCTAGTCTCTGCCCTAGTCTCTGTATTAGTCTCTGTCCTAGTCTTTGTCCTAGTCTCTGCCCTAGTCTCTGTCTCTGTCTCTGTCTCTGTCCTAGCCTCTGTCCTAGTCTCTGTCCTAGCCTCTGTTCTAGTCTCTGTCCTAGTCTCTGTCCTAGTCTCTGTCCTAGTCTGTGTCCTAGTCTCTGTCGTAGTCTTTGTTTTAGTCTCCGTCCTATTCTCTATCTCCGGCTCTGTCTCTGTCTCTGTCTCTGCCTATGTCTCTGTCTCTGTCTCTGTCTCTGTCCTAGTCTCTGTTCTAGTCTCTGTCCTAGTCTTTGTTCTAGTCTCTGTCCTATTCTCTGTCTCTGTCCGAGTCTCTGACCTAGTCTCTGTCCTCGTCTCTGTCTCTGTTTCTGTCTCTGCCTCTGTCCTCTGTCCTAGTCTCTGTATTAGTCTCTGTCCTAGTCTCTGTCCTAGTCTCTGTCTCTATCCTAGTAGCTGTCCTAGTCTCCGTCCTAATCTCTGTATTAGTCTCTGTATTAGTCTCGGTCCTAGCCTCTGTCCTAGTCTGTGTCCTAGTCTCTGTCCTAGTCTTTGTTTTAGTCTCCGTCCTATTCTCTATCTCCGGCTCTGTCTCTGTCTCTGTCTCTGCCTATGTCTCTGTCTCTGTCTCTGTCTCTGTCCTAGTCTCTGTTCTAGTCTCTGTCCTAGTCTTTGTTCTAGTCTCTGTCCTATTCTCTGTCTCTGTCCGAGTCTCTGACCTAGTCTCTGTCCTCGTCTCTGTCTCTGTTTCTGTCTCTGTCTCTGTCCTCTGTCCTAGTCTCTGTATTAGTCTCTGTCCTAGTCTCTGTCCTAGTCTCTGTCTCTATCCTAGTAGCTGTCCTAGTCTCTGTCCTAGTCTCTGTACTAGTCTCTGTCCTATTCTCTGTCACTATCTCTGTCTCTGTCTCTGTCTCTGTCTCCGTCTCTGTCCTAGTGTCTGCCTCTGTCCTCGTCTCTGTCTCTTTCTCTGACTCTGTCTCTGTCCCTGTTACTGTCATAGTCTCTGTCCTAGTCTCTGTCCTAGTCTCTGTCCGAGACTCTGTTCTAGTCTCTCTCCTAGTCTCTGTCCTAGAATCTGCCCTAGTCTCTGTCCTAGTCTCTGTCTCTGTCTCTGTCCTAGTCTCTGTCCTAGTCTTTGTTCTAGTCTCTGTCCTATTCTCTGTCTCTGTCCTAGTCTCTGACCTAGTCTCTGTCCTCGTCTCTGTCTCTGTTTCTGTCTCTGTCTCTGTCTCTGTCCTAGTCTCTGTATTAGTCTCTGTCCTAGTCTCTGTCCTAGTCTCTGTCTCTATCCTAGTAGCTGTCCTAGTCTCTGTCCTAGTCTCTGTACTAGTCTCTGTCCTATTCTCTGTCACTATCTCTGTCTCTGTCTCTGTCTCTGTCTCCGTCTCTGTCCTAGTGTCTGCCTCTGTCCTAGTCTCTGTCTCTGTCTCTGACTCTGTCTCTGTCCCTGTTACTGTCATAGTCTCTGTCCTAGTCTCTCTCCTAGTCTCTGTCCTAGACTCTGCCCTAGTCTCTGTCCTAGTCTCTGTCTCTGCCTCTGTCTCTGTCTCTGTCTCTGTCCTAGTCTCTGTATTAGTCTTTGTCGTAGTCTTTGTCCTAGTCTGTGTCCTAGTCTCTGTCCTTGTCTCTGTCCTAGTCTCTGTCCTAGACTCTGTCTCTCTCTCTCTCTGTCTCTGTCTCTGTCCTTGTCTCTGTCCTAGTCTCTGTCCAAGTCTCTGTCCTAGACTCTGTCCTAGTCTCTGTCCTAGTCTCTGTCTCTGTCTCTGTCTCCGTCTCTGTCTCTGTCTCTGTCTCTGTCCTAGTCTCTGTCCAAGTCTCTGTCCTAGACTCTGTCCTAGTCTCTGTCCCGTTCTCTGTCTCTGTCTCTGTCTCTGTCTCTGCCTATGTCTCTGTCTCTGTCTCTGTCTCTGTCCTTGTGTCAGTCCTAGTCTCTGTCGTAGTCTCTGACCTAGTCTCTGTCATAGTCCCTGTCCTAGTCCCTGACCTAGTCTCTGTCATTATCTCTGTCCTAGTCTCTGTCCTAGTCTCTGTCCCAGTCTCTGTCCCAGTCTCTGTCCTTGTCTCTGTCTCAGTCTCTGTCCTAGACTCTGTCTCTCTATCTGTCTCTGTCTCTATCCAAGTCTCTGCCCTAGTCTCTGTCTCTGTCTCTGTCTCTGTCCTAGTCTCTGTATTAGTCTCTGTCCTAGTCTCTGTCCTAGTCTCTGTCTCTCTATTTGTCTCTGTCCTAGTCTCTGTCCTAGTCTCTGCCTCTATCCTAGTCGCTGTCCTAGTCTCTGTCCTAATCTCTTTATTAGTCTCTGAATTAGTCTCGGTCCTAGTCTCTGTCCTAGCCTCTGTCCTAGTCTGTGTCCTAGTCTCTGTCCTAGTCTTTGTTCTAGTCTCTGTCCTATTCTCTGTCTCTGTCCGAGTCTCTGACCTAGTCTCTGTCCTCGTCTCTGTCTCTGTTTCTGTCTCTGTCTCTGTCCTCTGTCCTAGTCTCTGTATTAGTCTCTGTCCTAGTCTCTGTCCTAGTCTCTGTCTCTATCCTAGTAGCTGTCCTAGTCTCTGTCCTAGTCTCTGTACTAGTCTCTGTCCTATTCTCTGTCACTATCTCTGTCTCTGTCTCTGTCTCTGTCTCTGTCTCCGTCTCTGTCCTAGTGTCTGCCTCTGTCCCTGTTACTGTCATAGTCTCTGTCCTAGTCTCTGTCCTAGTCTCTGTCCGAGACTCTGTTCTAGTCTCTCTCCTAGTCTATGTCCTAGAATCTGCCCTAGTCTCTGTCCTAGTCTCTGTCTCTGCCTCTGTCTCTGTCCTAGTCTTTGTTCTAGTTTCTGTCCTAGTCTTTGTTCTAGTCTCTGTCCTATTCTCTGTCTCTGTCCTAGTCTCTGACCTAGTCTCTGTCCTCGTCTCTGTCTCTGTTTCTGTCTCTGTCTCTGTCTCTGTCCTAGTCTCTGTATTAGTCTCTGTCCTAGTCTCTGTCCTAGTCTCTGTCTCTATCCTAGTAGCTGTCCTAGTCTCTGTCCTAGTCTCTGTACTAGTCTCTGTCCTATTCTCTGTCACTATCTCTGTCTCTGTCTCTGTCTCTGTCTCTGTCTCCGTCTCTGTCCTAGTGTCTGCCTCTGTCCTAGTCTCTGTCTCTGTCTCTGACTCTGTCTCTGTCCCTGTTACTGTCATAGTCTCTGTCCTAGTCTCTGTCCTAGTCTCTGTCCGAGACTCTGTTCTAGTATCTCTCCTAGTCTCTGTCCTAGACTCTGCCCTAGTCTCTGTCCTAGTCTCTGTCTCTGCCTCTGTCTCTGTCTCTGTCCTAGTCTCATCCCTAGTCTCTGTCCTAGTCTCTGTATTAGTCTTTGTCGTAGTCTTTGTCCTAGTCTGTGTCCTAGTCTCTGTCCTTGTCTCTGTCCTAGTCTCTGTCCTAGACTCTGTCTCTCTCTCTCTCTGTCTCTGTCTCTATCCTTGACTCTGTCCTAGTCTCTGTCCAAGTCTCTGTCCTAGACTCTGTCCTAGTCTCTGTCCTAGTCTCTGTCTCTGTCTCTGTCTCCGTCTCTGTCTCTGTCTCTGTCTCTGTCCTAGTCTCTGTCCAAGTCTCTGTCCTAGACTCTGTCCTAGTCTCTGTCCCGTTCTCTGTCTCTGTCTCTGTCTCTGTCTCTGCCTATGTCTCTGTCTCTGTCTCTGTCTCTGTCTCTGTCTCTGTCCTTGTGTCAGTCCTAGTCTCTGTCGTAGTCTCTGACCTAGTCTCTGTCATAGTCCCTGTCCTAGTACCTGACCTAGTCTCTGTCATTATCTCTGTCCTAGTCTCTGTCCTAGTCTCTGTCCTAGTCTCTGTCCCAGTCTCTGTCCCAGTCTCTGTCCTTGTCTCTGTCTCAGTCTCTGTCCTAGACTCTGTCTCTCTATCCGTCTCTGTCTCTATCCAAGTCTCTGCCCTAGTCTCTGTCTCTGTCTCTGTCTCTGTCCTAGTCTCTGTATTAGTCTCTGTCCTAGTCTCTGTCCTAGTCTCTGTCTCTCTATTTGTCTCTGTCCTAGTCGCTGTCCTAGTCTCTGCCTCTATCCTAGTCGCTGTCCTAGTCTCTGTCCTAATCTCTTTATTAGCCTCTGAATTAGTCTCGGTCCTAGTCTCTGTCCTAGCCTCTGTCCTAGTCTGTGTCCTAGTCTCTGTCCTAGTCTTTGTTTTAGTCTCCGTCCTATTCTCTATCTCCGGCTCTGTCTCTGTCTCTGTCTCTGCCTATGTCTCTGTCTCCGTCTCTGCCTCTGTCTCTGTCCCTGTCTCTGTCCTAGTCTCTGTCCTAGTCTTTGACCTAGTCTCTGTCATAGTCTCTGTCCTAGTCTCTGTTCTAGTCTCTGCCCGAGACTCTGTCCTAGTCTCTGTCCTAGTCTCTGTCATAGCCTCTGTCTCTGTCTCTGTCATAGCCTCCGTCTCTGTCTCTGTCTCTGTCTCTGTCTCTGTCTCTGCCTCTGTCCTAGTCTCTGTCCTAGTCTCTGCCCTAGTCTCTGTATTAGTCTCTGTCCTAGTCTTTGTCCTAGTCTCTGCCCTAGTCTCTGTCTCTGGCTCTGTCTCTGTCTCTGTCCTAGCCTCTGTCCTAGTCTCTGTCCTAGTCTCTGTCCTAGTCTCTGTCCTAGTCTCTGTCCTAGTCTGTGTCCTAGTCTCTGTCCTAGTCTTTGTTTTAGTCTCCGTCCTATTCTCTATCTCCGGCTCTGTCTCTGTCTCTGTCTCTGCCTATGTCTCTGTCTCTGTCTCTGTCTCTGTCTCTGTCCTAGTCTCTGTTCTAGTCTCTGTCCTAGTCTTTGTTCTAGTCTCTGTACTATTCTCTGTCTCTGTCCGAGTCTCTGACCTAGTCTCTGTCCTCGTCTCTGTCTCTGTTTCTGTCTCTGTCTCTGTCCTCTGTCCTAGTCTCTGTATTAGTCTCTGTCCTAGTCTCTGTCCTAGTCTCTGTCTCTATCCTAGTAGCTGTCCTAGTCTCCGTCCTAATCTCTGTATTAGTCTCTGTATTAGTCTCGGTCCTAGTCTCTGTCCTAGCCTCTGTCCTAGTCTGTGTCCTAGTCTCTGTCCTAGTCTTTGTTTTAGTCTCCGTCCTATTCTCTATCTCCGGCTCTGTCTCTGTCTCTGTCTCTGCCTATGTCTCTGTCTCTGTCTCTGTCTCTGTCCTAGTCTCTGTTCTAGTCTCTGTCCTAGTCTTTGTTCTAGTCTCTGTCCTATTCTCTGTCTCTGTCCGAGTCTCTGACCTAGTCTCTGTCCTCATCTCTGTCTCTGTTTCTGTCTCTGTCTCTGTCCTCTGTCCTAGTCTCTGTATTAGTCTCTGTCCTAGTCTCTGTATTAGTCTCTGTCCTAGTCTCTGTACTAGTCTCTGTCCTATTCTCTGTCACTATCTCTGTCTCTGTCTCTGTCTCTGTCTCCGTCTCTGTCCTAGTGTCTGCCTCTGTCCTAGTCTCTGTCCTCGTCTCTGTCTCTGTCTCTGACTCTGTCTCTGTCCCTGTTACTGTCATAGTCTCTGTCCTAGTCTCTGTCCTAGTCTCTGTCCGAGACTCTGTTCTAGTCTCTCTCCTAGTCTCTGTCCTAGAATCTGCCCTAGTCTCTGTCCTAGTCTCTGTCTCTGCCTCTGTCTCTGTCCTAGTCTCTGTTCTAGTCTCTGTCCTAGTCTTTGTTCTAGTCTCTGTCCTATTCTCTGTCTCTGTCCTAGTCTCTGACCTAGTCTCTGTCCTCGTCTCTGTCTCTGTTTCTGTCTCTGTCTCTGTCTCTGTCCTAGTCTCTGTATTAGTCTCTGTCCTAGTCTCTGTCCTAGTCTCTGTCTCTATCCTAGTAGCTGTCCTAGTCTCTGTCCTAGTCTCTGTACTAGTCTCTGTCCTATTCTCTGTCACTATCTCTGTCTCTGTCTCTGTCTCCGTCTCTGTCCTAGTGTCTGCCTCTGTCCTAGTCTCTGTCTCTGTCTCTGACTCTGTCTCTGTCCCTGTTACTGTCATAGTCTCTGTCCTAGTCTCTGTCCTAGTCTCTGTCCGAGACTCTGTTCTAGTCTCTCTCCTAGTCTCTGTCCTAGACTCTGCCCTAGTCTCTGTCCTAGTCTCTGTCTCTGCCACTGTCTCTGTCTCTGTCTCTGTCCTAGTCTCTGTATTAGTCTTTGTCGTAGTCTTTGTCCTAGTCTGTGTCCTAGTCTCTGTCCTTGTCTCTGTCCTAGTCTCTGTCCTAGACTCTGTCTCTCTCTCTCTCTGTCTCTGTCTCTGTCATTGTCTCTGTCCTAGTCTCTGTCCAAGTCTCTGTCCTAGACTCTGTCCTAGTCTCTGTCCTAGTCTCTGTCTCTGTCTCTGTCTCCGTCTCTGTCTCTGTCTCTGTCCTAGTCTCTGTCCAAGTCTCTGTCCTAGACTCTGTCCTAGTCTCTGTCCCGTTCTCTGTCTCTGTCTCTGTCTCTGTCTCTGTCTCTGTCTCTGCCTATGTCTCTGTCTCTGTCTCTGTCTCTGTCCTAGTCTCTGTTCTAGTCTCTGTCCTAGTCTTTGTTCTAGTCTCTGTCCTATTCTCTGTCTCTGTCCGAGTCTCTGACCTAGTCTCTGTCCTCATCTCTGTCTCTGTTTCTGTCTCTGTCTCTGTCCTCTGTCCTAGTCTCTGTATTAGTCTCTGTCCTAGTCTCTGTCCTAGTCTCTGCCTCTATCCTAGTAGCTGTCCTAGTCTCTGTCCTAGTCTCTGTACTAGTCTCTGTCCTATTCTCTGTCACTATCTCTGTCTCTGTCTCTGTCTCTGTCTCCGTCTCTGTCCTAGTGTCTGCCTCTGTCCTAGTCTCTGTCCTCGTCTCTGTCTCTGTCTCTGACTCTGTCTCTGTCCCTGTTACTGTCATAGTCTCTGTCCTAGTCTCTGTCCTAGTCTCTGTCCGAGACTCTGTTCTAGTCTCTCCTAGTCTCTGTCCTAGAATCTGCCCTAGTCTCTGTCCTAGTCTCTGTCTCTGCCTCTGTCTCTGTCCTAGTCTCTGTTCTAGTCTCTGTCCTAGTCTTTGTTCTAGTCTCTGTCCTATTCTCTGTCTCTGTCCTAGTCTCTGACCTAGTCTCTGTCCTCGTCTCTGTCTCTGTTTCTGTCTCTGTCTCTGTCTCTGTCCTAGTCTCTGTATTAGTCTCTGTCCTAGTCTCTGTCCTAGTCTCTGTCTCTATCCTAGTAGCTGTCCTAGTCTCTGTCCTAGTCTCTGTACTAGTCTCTGTCCTATTCTCTGTCACTATCTCTGTCTCTGTCTCTGTCTCCGTCTCTGTCCTAGTGTCTGCCTCTGTCCTAGTCTCTGTCTCTGTCTCTGACTCTGTCTCTGTCCCTGTTACTGTCATAGTCTCTGTCCTAGTCTCTGTCCGAGACTCTGTTCTAGTCTCTCTCCTAGTCTCTGTCCTAGACTCTGCCCTAGTCTCTGTCCTAGTCTCTGTCTCTGCCACTGTCTCTGTCTCTGTCTCTGTCCTAGTCTCTGTATTAGTCTTTGTCGTAGTCTTTGTCCTAGTCTGTGTCCTAGTCTCTGTCCTTGTCTCTGTCCTAGTCTCTGTCCTAGACTCTGTCTCTCTCTCTCTCTCTGTCTCTGTCTCTGTCCTTGTCTCTGTCCTAGTCTCTGTCCAAGTCTCTGTCCTAGACTCTGTCCTAGTCTCTGTCCTAGTCTCTGTCTCTGTCTCTGTCTCCGTCTCTGTCTCTGTCTCTGTCCTAGTCTCTGTCCAAGTCTCTGTCCTAGACTCTGTCCTAGTCTCTGTCCCGTTCTCTGTCTCTGTCTCTGTCTCTGTCTCTGCCTATGTCTCTGTCTCTGTCTCTGTCCTTGTGTCAGTCCTAGTCTCTGTCGTAGTCTCTGACCTAGTCTCTGTCATAGTCCCTGTCCTAGTCCCTGACCTAGTCTCTGTCATTATCTCTGTCCTAGTCTCTGTCCTAGTCTCTGTCCTAGTCTCTGTCCCAGTCTCTGTCCCAGTCTCTGTCCTTGTCTCTGTCTCAGTCTCTGTCCTAGACTCTGTATCTCTATCTGTCTCTGTCTCTATCCAAGTCTCTGCCCTAGTCTCTGTCTCTGTCTCTGTCTCTGTCCTAGTCTCTGTATTAGTCTCTGTCCTAGTCTCTGTCCTAGTCTCTGTCTCTCTATTTGTCTCTGTCCTAGTCTCTGTCCTAGTCTCTGCCTCTATCCTAGTCGCTGTCCTAGTCTCTGTCCTAATCTCTTTATTAGTCTCTGAATTAGTCTCGGTCCTAGTCTGTGTCCTAGCCTCTGTCCTAGTCTGTGTCCTAGTCTCTGTCCTAGTCTTTGTTTTAGTCTCCGTCCTATTCTCTATCTCCGGCTCTGTCTCTGTCTCTGTCTCTGCCTATGTCTCTGTCTCTGTCTATGTCTCTGTCTCTGTCCTAGTCTCTGTTCTAGTCTCTGTCCTAGTCTTTGTTCTAGTCTCTGTCCTATTCTCTGTCTCTGTCCTAGTCTCTGTACTAGTCTCTGTCCTATTCTCTGTCACTATCTCTGTCTCTGTCTCTGTCTCCGTCTCTGTCCTAGTGTCTGCCTCTGTCCCTGTTACTGTCATAGTCTCTGTCCTAGTCTCTGTCCTTGTCTCCGTCCGAGACTCTGTTCTAGTCTCTGTCCTAGTCTCTGTCCAAGTCTCTGTCCTAGTCTCTATCATATCCTCTGTCTCTGTCTCTGTCGTAGCCAACGTCTCTGTCTCTATCTCTGTCCTAGCCTCTGTCCTAGTCTCTGTCTCTGCCTCTGTCTCTGTCTCTGTCTCTGTCCTAGTCTCAGCCCTAGTCTCAGCCCTAGTCTCTGTCCTAGTCTCTGTCCTAGTCTCTGTTCTAGTCAATGTCCTAGTTTTTGTCCCAGTCTCTGTCCTAGTCTATGTCCTAGTCTGTGTCCTAGTCTCTGTCCTAGTCTTTGTTTTAGTCTCCGTCCTATTCTCCGTCTCTGCCTCTGTCTCTGTACCTGTCTCTGTCCTAGTCTCTGTCCTAGTGTTTGACCTAGGCTCTGTCATAGTCTCTGTTCTACTCTCTGTTCTAGTCTCTGCCCGAGACTCTGTCCTAGTCTCTGTCCTAGTCTCTGTCATAGCCTCTGTCTCTGTCTCTGTCATAGCCTCCGTCTGTGTCTCTGTCTCTGTCTCTGCCTCTGTCCTAGTCTCTGTCCTAGTCTCTGTCCTAGTCTCTGCCCTAGTCTCTGTATTAGTCTCTGTCCTAGTCTCTGCCCTAGTCTCTGTCTCTGTCTCTGTCTCTGCCTCTGTCCTAGCCTCTGTCCTAGTCTCTGTCCTAGCCTCTGTTCTAGTCTCTGTCCTAGTCTCTGTCCTAGTCTCTGTCCTAGTCTGTGTCCTAGTCTCTGTCCTAGTCTTTGTTTTAGTCTCCGTCCTATTCTCTATCTCCGGCTCTGTCTCTGTCTCTGTCTCTGCCTATGTCTCTGTCTCTGTCTCTGTCTCTGTCCTAGTCTCTGTCCTATTCTCTGTCACTATCTCTGTCTCTGTCTCTGTCTCTGTCTCCGTCTCTGTCCTAGTGTCTGCCTCTGTCCTAGTCTCTGTCCTCGTCTCTGTCTCTGTCTCTGACTCTGTCTCTGTCCCTGTTACTGTCATAGTCTCTGTCCTAGTCTCTGTCCTAGTCTCTGTCCGAGACTCTGTTCTAGTCTCTCCTAGTCTCTGTCCTAGAATCTGCCCTAGTCTCTGTCCTAGTCTCTGTCTCTGCCTCTGTCTCTGTCCTAGTCTCTGTTCTAGTCTCTGTCCTAGTCTTTGTTCTAGTCTCTGTCCTATTCTCTGTCTCTGTCCTAGTCTCTGACCTAGTCTCTGTCCTCGTCTCTGTCTCTGTTTCTGTCTCTGTCTCTGTCTCTGTCCTAGTCTCTGTATTAGTCTCTGTCCTAGTCTCTGTCCTAGTCTCTGTCTCTATCCTAGTAGCTGTCCTAGTCTCTGTCCTAGTCTCTGTACTAGTCTCTGTCCTATTCTCTGTCACTATCTCTGTCTCTGTCTCTGTCTCCGTCTCTGTCCTAGTGTCTGCCTCTGTCCTAGTCTCTGTCTCTGTCTCTGACTCTGTCTCTGTCCCTGTTACTGTCATAGTCTCTGTCCTAGTCTCTGTCCGAGACTCTGTTCTAGTCTCTCTCCTAGTCTCTGTCCTAGACTCTGCCCTAGTCTCTGTCCTAGTCTCTGTCTCTGCCACTGTCTCTGTCTCTGTCTCTGTCCTAGTCTCTGTATTAGTCTTTGTCGTAGTCTTTGTCCTAGTCTGTGTCCTAGTCTCTGTCCTTGTCTCTGTCCTAGTCTCTGTCCTAGACTCTGTCTCTCTCTCTCTCTGTCTCTGTCTCTGTCCTTGTCTCTGTCCTAGTCTCTGTCCAAGTCTCTGTCCTAGACTCTGTCCTAGTCTCTGTCCTAGTCTCTGTCTCTGTCTCTGTCTCCGTCTCTGTCTCTGTCTCTGTCCTAGTCTCTGTCCAAGTCTCTGTCCTAGACTCTGTCCTAGTCTCTGTCCCGTTCTCTGTCTCTGTCTCTGTCTCTGTCTCTGCCTATGTCTCTGTCTCTGTCTCTGTCCTTGTGTCAGTCCTAGTCTCTGTCGTAGTCTCTGACCTAGTCTCTGTCATAGTCCCTGTCCTAGTCCCTGACCTAGTCTCTGTCATTATCTCTGTCCTAGTCTCTGTCCTAGTCTCTGTCCTAGTCTCTGTCCCAGTCTCTGTCCCAGTCTCTGTCCTTGTCTCTGTCTCAGTCTCTGTCCTAGACTCTGTATCTCTATCTGTCTCTGTCTCTATCCAAGTCTCTGCCCTAGTCTCTGTCTCTGTCTCTGTCTCTGTCCTAGTCTCTGTATTAGTCTCTGTCCTAGTCTCTGTCCTAGTCTCTGTCTCTCTATTTGTCTCTGTCCTAGTCTCTGTCCTAGTCTCTGCCTCTATCCTAGTCGCTGTCCTAGTCTCTGTCCTAATCTCTTTATTAGTCTCTGAATTAGTCTCGGTCCTAGTCTGTGTCCTAGCCTCTGTCCTAGTCTGTGTCCTAGTCTCTGTCCTAGTCTTTGTTTTAGTCTCCGTCCTATTCTCTATCTCCGGCTCTGTCTCTGTCTCTGTCTCTGCCTATGTCTCTGTCTCTGTCTATGTCTCTGTCTCTGTCCTAGTCTCTGTTCTAGTCTCTGTCCTAGTCTTTGTTCTAGTCTCTGTCCTATTCTCTGTCTCTGTCCTAGTCTCTGTACTAGTCTCTGTCCTATTCTCTGTCACTATCTCTGTCTCTGTCTCTGTCTCCGTCTCTGTCCTAGTGTCTGCCTCTGTCCCTGTTACTGTCATAGTCTCTGTCCTAGTCTCTGTCCTTGTCTCCGTCCGAGACTCTGTTCTAGTCTCTGTCCTAGTCTCTGTCCAAGTCTCTGTCCTAGTCTCTATCATATCCTCTGTCTCTGTCTCTGTCGTAGCCAACGTCTCTGTCTCTATCTCTGTCCTAGCCTCTGTCCTAGTCTCTGTCTCTGCCTCTGTCTCTGTCTCTGTCTCTGTCCTAGTCTCAGCCCTAGTCTCAGCCCTAGTCTCTGTCCTAGTCTCTGTCCTAGTCTCTGTTCTAGTCAATGTCCTAGTTTTTGTCCCAGTCTCTGTCCTAGTCTATGTCCTAGTCTGTGTCCTAGTCTCTGTCCTAGTCTTTGTTTTAGTCTCCGTCCTATTCTCCGTCTCTGCCTCTGTCTCTGTACCTGTCTCTGTCCTAGTCTCTGTCCTAGTGTTTGACCTAGGCTCTGTCATAGTCTCTGTTCTACTCTCTGTTCTAGTCTCTGCCCGAGACTCTGTCCTAGTCTCTGTCCTAGTCTCTGTCATAGCCTCTGTCTCTGTCTCTGTCATAGCCTCCGTCTGTGTCTCTGTCTCTGTCTCTGCCTCTGTCCTAGTCTCTGTCCTAGTCTCTGTCCTAGTCTCTGCCCTAGTCTCTGTATTAGTCTCTGTCCTAGTCTCTGCCCTAGTCTCTGTCTCTGTCTCTGTCTCTGCCTCTGTCCTAGCCTCTGTCCTAGTCTCTGTCCTAGCCTCTGTTCTAGTCTCTGTCCTAGTCTCTGTCCTAGTCTCTGTCCTAGTCTGTGTCCTAGTCTCTGTCCTAGTCTTTGTTTTAGTCTCCGTCCTATTCTCTATCTCCGGCTCTGTCTCTGTCTCTGTCTCTGCCTATGTCTCTGTCTCTGTCTCTGTCTCTGTCCTAGTCTCTGTTCTAGTCTCTGTTCTAGTCTCTGTCCTATTCTCTGTCTCTGTCCGAGTCTCTGACCTAGTCTCTGTCCTCGTCTCTGTCTCTGTTTCTGTCTCTGCCTCTGTCCTCTGTCCTAGTCTCTGTATTAGTCTCTGTCCTAGTCTCTGTCCTAGTCTCTGTCTCTATCCTAGTAGCTGTCCTAGTCTCCGTCCTAATCTCTGTATTAGTCTCTGTATTAGTCTCGGTCCTAGTCTCTGTCCTAGCCTCTGTCCTAGTCTGTGTCCTAGTCTCTGTCCTAGTCTTTGTTTTAGTCTCCGTCCTATTCTCTATCTCCGGCTCTGTCTCTGTCTCTGTCTCTGCCTATGTCTCTGTCTCTGTCTCTGTCTCTGTCTCTGTCCTAGTCTCTGTTCTAGTCTCTGTCCTAGTCTTTGTTCTAGTCTCTGTCCTATTCTCTGTCTCTGTCCGAGTCTCTGACCTAGTCTCTGTCCTCGTCTCTGTCTCTGTTTCTGTCTCTGCCCTCTGTCCTAGTCTCTGTATTAGTCTCTGTCCTAGTCTCTGTCCTAGTCTCTGTCTCTATCCTAGTAGCTGTCCTAGTCTCTGTCCTAGTCTCTGTACTAGTCTCTGTCCTATTCTCTGTCACTATCTCTGTCTCTGTCTCTGTCTCTGTCTCCGTCTCTGTCCTAGTGTCTGCCTCTGTCCTAGTCTCTGTCCTCGTCTCTGTCTCTGTCTCTGACTCTGTCTCTGTCCCTGTTACTGTCATAGTCTCTGTCCTAGTCTCTGTCCTAGTCTCTGTCCGAGACTCTGCTCTAGTCTCTCTCCTAGTCTCTGTCCTAGAATCTGCCCTAGTCTCTGTCCTAGTCTCTGTCTCTGTCTCTGTCCTAGTCTCTGTCCTAGTCTTTGTTCTAGTCTCTGTCCTATTCTCTGTCTCTGTCCTAGTCTCTGACCTAGTCTCTGTCCTCGTCTCTGTCTCTGTTTCTGTCTCTGTCTCTGTCTCTGTCCTAGTCTCTGTATTAGTCTCTGTCCTAGTCTCTGTCCTAGTCTCTGTCTCTATCCTAGTAGCTGTCCTAGTCTCTGTCCTAGTCTCTGTACTAGTCTCTGTCCTATTCTCTGTCACTATCTCTGTCTCTGTCTCTGTCTCTGTCTCTGTCTCCGTCTCTGTCCTAGTGTCTGCCTCTGTCCTAGTCTCTGTCTCTGTCTCTGACTCTGTCTCTGTCCCTGTTACTGTCATAGTCTCTGTCCTAGTCTCTCTCCTAGTCTCTGTCCTAGACTCTGCCCTAGTCTCTGTCCTAGTCTCTGTCTCTGCCTCTGTCTCTGTCTCTGTCTCTGTCCTAGTCTCTGTATTAGTCTTTGTCGTAGTCTTTGTCCTAGACTCTGTCTCTCTCTCTCTCTGTCTCTGTCTCTGTCCTTGTCTCTGTCCTAGTCTCTGTCCAAGTCTCTGTCCTAGACTCTGTCCTAGTCTCTGTCCTAGTCTCTGTCTCTGTCTCTGTCTCCGTCTCTGTCTCTGTCTCCGTCTCTGTCCTAGTCTCTGTCCAAGTCTCTGTCCTAGACTCTGTCCTAGTCTCTGTCCCGTTCTCTGTCTCTGTCTCTGTCTCTGTCTCTGCCTTTTTTTTTTTTTTTTTTTTTTTTTTTTTTTTTTTTTTTTTTTTCCGAGGGTAGGTGGAAATCTTCGAAAGACACCGAGGAACCCGTGTTCCGCGGCGTGTGGGATTTTTACCCACTAAAACCACCTCCCTTCACGTCCCTATTTCCTGCGGTACCGCCTTTAGGCATAACTTCGCAGGAAGGGATTTAGCCTCGGCTCTTCCTCCAATGTACCAAATTATTTATTTCGTGCGTGTCGTGTTCTCTCCCGTTCTAATCGTCGGAGTTCTGTCATGGTTTGTGCGGCAAATTTGCTGACCGCCCTCCATCTTATATTTGTAGTCAGCATGTGTCTGACAATATTCTCCGTAGATGGTTCCTCACCAAGCACCTCCTCTAGCTCTTTGCGAGCGTCGATGAAGCGTGGGCAGTGGAAGAATACATGCTCGGCATCCTCTGCTATCTTCGGGCACGCCGGACATGCTGCGACTTCTTCCAGTTTGAATCTTTTCAGGTAAGCTCGAAAGCACCCGTGTCCGGTCAGCATTTGTGTTAGGTAGTGGTCCACTTCGCCGTGTTTCCTGTTCACCCATATATCTATCTGAGGAATTAGGCGGAACGTCCATCTGCCTTTGTCAGATGCCGTCCATCTGACTTGCCACTGTTCGATGGATGCGGTTCGCTCCTTTTTGCGGTCTTCCGCTCGTTGGGCCTGTGTACCGTGTCTTCCATGTTGGTATAATGTCTGCCTCTCCATAGCTAGAAGGTCAACGGGTAGTAGCCCTGCTATGACGCACACTGCGTCATCCGATACGGTACGAAAAGCACTGGTCACTCGTATGGCAATCCGCCGGTGTGCCGCTATTACCTTTCGTCCGTATGCCTGAACTGTCATTGCTTCGGCCCAGACCGGCGCTCCGTACAGGATTACGGATGTGACTACGCTGGCTAGGAGTACCCTTCGGCTCTGTCTTGGTCCTCCATGGTTCGGCATTATCCGAGCAAGAGCAGCACTTACGCTCGCTGCTTTGCTGCTAATGTACTCAAGGTGCTTCATGAATGTCAACCTTGCGTCGATCATAATTCCCAAGTATTTTATGGACGGCTGTGACATGATCGTGTGTTCACCGACCGTGAGAGATATAGTCTCAGTCTTCTTCCTACTTGTTATTAGGACCGCCTCCGTCTTATGCTCAGCAAGGCACAGGCCCACCGATCGCAGCCACCGTTGGATGACCTGGGTCGTCTCGTTGCAGATCTGGACCACTTCTTCCACGTATTTTGCAACCACCACTATTGCAACATCATCTGCAAAGCCTATGACCTTTGCCTCTGCAGGTACCCGAAGCCTAAAGATATCATCGTACATGATGTTCCATAGTAGGGGCCCCAATACTGAGCCCTGTGGTACACCACCGGTGATCTTATACTCCTTAGGACCATCATCCGTATCGTACTTCAAAATTCGGTGGCTGAAGTAATCCTCGACTATTCTTCTGATGTAAAACGGGACTCCCAGTTTTTGAAGAGCCTCATGTATACACTTCCATTTTGCTGAATTAAAAGCGTTCTTGATATCCAAGGTTACAATAGCGCAATATTTTTTGCTACCTCTCCTCCATCTTTTGCCCTCTATTGCATTGCGAGCGATGTTAATCACCGTGTTAACAGCGTCCACGGTCGAATGTGCCTTCCGAAAACCGTATTGGTGTTGCGCGTGGCCTCCTGCCTCTTCAACGGCTTCTTCTAGCCTGTTGCAGATGATACGCTCCAATATTTTACCTGCTGTATCCAGCATGCACAGCGGCCGGTATGACGATGGTTCCTCTGGAGGCTTCTTGCCCTTGGGAAGCAGCACTAGTCTCTGTCTTTTCCATTGATTTGGAAATACTCCTTCTCTCAGACACGAGTTGTACATGTCGACGAACATCTTGGGCTTAGATTGGACGGCAGTCTTGAGGGCCACGTTGGGAATGCCATCCAATCCAGGTGCCTTGTCACTTCCAAATTTGCTACATGCCCTTATCAGTTCCTCGGTCGTAACCATTGGTACCTGCTCGATGGCGTGCGTTGGTCCGATATAGCGATCCGTTTCCTGTTGTTTCGGAAACAATGCGGTTACAATTTTCTGCATCAAGTCCGGGCAGGTAGGTGACTGCATGGTCAGATGCGTCAACTTCTTCATGGCTATCCTATATGGTCTGCCCCATGGGTCCTCGTCGGCCTCTTTGCACAGTTCCCATAGACTCCGTCGTTTGCTTTTCCAGATTGCCGTCTTAAATTCTCTGCGTGCATCTCTGTACCGTTGCTGGAGCTCTGAGTAGTTACTCTTTCCCCTTGCTCTTTGGTACAGTCTTCTCGCTCGGTGGCATTTCTTGCGTAGTTGTGCAATTTCGTCATTCCACCAGTACACTGGTTGGCGGGTACTAACTGTAGTTCTTCTTGGCATAGTTGCGTCGCATGCCCTGGTAACCTGGGCCATTACCCGAGTGCATTTAGCTTCCGCTGGGCCTGACAATGGTACATTATCAAAGGCAACAAGGAAAGCTTCCTCGTCGAACGCCTTGGCCTTCCACTTGACATTTTGCGTCCTTCTAGGCGTTGGATTTCGTCGTTTGTCGGGTATCGTACAAAGGATAGCTTGGTGATCACTATGCGTGTAGTGATCGCTGACTTTCCATATGGTGTCATCCTTTACCAGGCAGCCGCTCATGAAGGTTAAGTCAATAACAGAGCCTGTACCACTCCTCCTGAATGTATGAGTATTTCCGGTGTTTAGAAGGACAACATCCAGCACTGAGAAGGCCTCGAGTACCGTCCGTCCCCTCCTATTCGTCTCTTGGCTACCCCATTCAACAGCCCAAGCATTGAAGTCGCCCGCTATAATGAGAGGGCTACGCCCCAAAGCGTCTGCGACGATTCGGTCCAGTAGGTTTTTCAACTCATCAACAGGTGCGTTAGGTGAGGCATAGCAGCTATATATGTTGATACCACCCATTTTCACACGCACAAAACCAGGTGTGGGACTTGGTGTTCTCTCTTGGAATGGTAGTCTACCACAGGCCCATATTGCAGTCCTGCCCGTAGGATCCGCCTCCCATACGTTATTATCGAAGTTTCTGTGCTGTTCGCAGAGAATAGCTACATCCACGTTTAACTCCCGAACTGTTTGCGCTAAAAGGTCCTGTGCAACTGCACAATGATTAAGGTTGAGTTGGATTATTCTCATCTTTTTCGTTGTGCGTCTCTGAGAGCCTTCTGGAAGGCAGGACATCGAGAACTTCCTGTTACGTGGTCACTACTCTTTTCCCCGCCTTTCCCCTGGCATAGCACGCAGCTCGCACTCCTGTTGCACGTCTTAGCTTTGTGGCCATTCTCACCACACCTGAGGCACAGGCTGGAACGGTCGCATTCACTTTTACACGATCGTGCAAAGTGTCCATACTCCAGGCACCTGAAGCATTTCAGTAAGGTTGTTCTTTCCCGGATGCGACAGACTACCCAACCAACCCGAACCTTCCCCACCGCAGTTATCTTGGCAGCCACTGGCGCTGGGAGCGCAAGGACTGCAGTTTGCGTGCCACCATACGCTTGACGCAACGACTTGATTGTAGATATCGAAATGTCCTCGTTTTCACCGAATTGTTCATTTAAGGCACCGTGGATCTCTTCTTTCGTTGTCACTCCGTCCAGATCTTTCACCTCAATCATTACTTCGTGAGTTAGGCTTTTAACCTCGGCCTGCGCTCCGAGTACGGACTTGACGGCTGCTCGATGCTTTGCCAATTGCGTATCTGCCGACCTTTGTAACTCTATGAGTAGGTCTCCACTACCTGTTCTCCGGATTCTTGAGACGTTCGACCCAAGCTCCTTTAATTCAGGTTTTTCTTTCACCACTTTTAGCATCTCTGCATACGTCAGACCTTCTGTCGGTTTGATCACCAAAGCATCGGGGCGCGGTGGTCTCTTACGTCGCTTAGTAGGTCTTTTATGTTCGACGACCTTCCATTCTGTTCCCTTCTCGCTTCTTGCAGCAGATTGCATTGATATCTTCGTTGTGCTTTCAGTGTCCTTCTCTTTTTTTTTCTTTGTTTGGCCCTCTTTCGAAGGCGGTGTATCCCGCTTTCTTTTTGGAGTCAAACCCTCCATAGTCCCTTTTGGTGTCCTCTGGGCACCGAGAACAGTTATTTTTTGTCCTTGGGCTGTCTTGGGTGTTACTTGTGTGCCTTTATTCTCCTTCATAGCATACGGTGCCGGTAGGACAGCCGCTTGGTCGTACCGGCTGCGAATTGAGCTCACAAGTTTTCTGATCTCGCCATGCACGTTGTTTCTGCCTTTCACAAACTCAAGAAGTTCATTGATTTTCCTACCCAGTTCATCAAAGGCCTGCTGTCCATCATCGAATGCGGGAAACGCTGTTATTTCTGAACTAGTCTGGGTATCGATCACATCTCTCGGGGGGGTTCTTGATAAATTAGGCATACCTTCTTTTTTGCCAGCGCATCGTGCGTAAGGGGGCGGGCAGGAATAGTTAGGAACGGGTACACCCTCGGATAATTATCCTACCCCAGTACTCCAGGGCCTAACCTCCACTTTACCAGTCCTGGAATACACGAACGGACTAGAACTCGCCCGGGGCGATGCAGATTCCGATCTCTGCATTCAATACGCACTTCCCGATCAGGGCCCGAAGTGGCTGGTTTCTGACCACATGCTGCAGGTACAACTCGGCAGAGTAGGCTCACAGCAGTCCATCCACCATATCGGTGGGAACAACCGACAGGTTTCGGACACTCCCATTGTCACAGCGGCATAGGCCGATCAAGTTCAACATACAGCCGCCCCTAACATGGGGTACAGACGCTGTTTGCAGCCGCCCGATGCGGGACAGACGCTGCGTGCCTGTTGGTCCGCGGGAGGGACTTCTATGTCCCTCCTACCCACTATATCTAGTGGGCTTTCCCCTATCCGCCACCCGGGGACGCGCCACGTAGGGGTTCCAGGCTCCCTCTGTCTCTGCCTATGTCTCTGTCTCTGTCTCTGTCTCTGTCCTTGTGTCAGTCCTAGTCTCTGTCGTAGTCTCTGACCTAGTCTCTGTCATAGTCCCTGTCCTAGTCCCTGACCTAGTCTCTGTCATTATCTCTGTCCTAGTCTCTGTCCTAGTCTCTGTCCCATTCTCTGTCCCAGTCTCTGTCCTTGTCTCTGTCTCAGTCTCTGTCCTAGACTCTGTCTCTCTATCTGTCTCTGTCTCTATCCAAGTCTCTGCCCTAGTCTCTGTCTCTGTCTCTGTCCTAGTCTCTGTATTAGTCTCTGTCCTAGTCTCTGTCCTAGTCTCTGTCTCTCTATTTGTCTCTGTCCTAGTCTCTGTCCTAGTCTCTGCCTCTATCCTAGTCGCTGTCCTAGTCTCTGTCCTAATCTCTTTATTAGTCTCTGAATTAGTCTCGGTCCTAGTCTCTGTCCTAGCCTCTGTCCTAGTCTGTGTCCTAGTCTCTGTCCTAGTCTTTGTTTTAGTCTCCGTCCTATTCTCTATCTCCGGCTCTGTCTCTGTCTCTGTCTCTGCCTATGTCTCTGTCTCTGTCTATGTCTCTGTCTCTGTCCTAGTCTCTGTTCTAGTCTCTGTCCTAGTCTTTGTTCTAGTCTCTGTCCTATTCTCTGTCTCTGTCCTAGTCTCTGTACTAGTCTCTGTCCTATTCTCTGTCACTATCTCTGTCTCTGTCTCTGTCTCCGTCTCTGTCCTAGTGTCTGCCTCTGTCCTAGTCTCTGTCCTCGTCTCTGTCTCTGTCTCTGACTCTGCCTCTGTCCCTGTTACTGTCATAGTCTCTGTCCTAGTCTCTGTCCTTGTCTCCGTCCGAGACTCTGTTCTAGTCTCTGTCCTAGTCTCTGTCCTAGTCTCTGTCCTAGTCTCTGTCATATCCTCTGTCTCTGTCTCTGTCATAGCCAACGTCTCTGTCTCTATCTCTGTCCTAGCCTCTGTCCTAGTCTGTGTCCTAGTCTCTGTCCTAGTCTTTGTCCTAGTCTCTGTCTCTGCCTCTGTCTCTGTCTCTGTCTCTGTCCTAGTCTCAGCCCTAGTCTCAGCCCTAGTCTCTGTCCTAGTCTCTGTCCTAGTCTCTGTTCTAGTCACTGTCCTAGTTTTTGTCCCAGTCTCTGTCCTAGTCTATGTCCTAGTCTGTGTCCTAGTCTCTGTCCTAGTCTTTGTTTTAGTCTCCGTCCTATTCTCCGTCTCTGCCTCTGTCTCTGTACCTGTCTCTGTCCTAGTCTCTGTCCTAGTGTTTGACCTAGGCTCTGTCATAGTCTCTGTCCTAGTCTCTGTTCTAGTCTCTGCCCGAGACTCTGTCCTAGTCTCTGTCCTAGTCTCTGTCATAGCCTCTGTCTCTGTCTCTGTCATAGCCTCCGTCTGTGTCTCTGTCTCTGTCTCTGCCTCTGTCCTAGTCTCTGTCCTAGTCTCTGTCCTAGACTCTGTATTAGTCTCTGTCCTAGTCTTTGTCCTAGTCTCTGTCCTAGTCTCTGTCTCTGTCTCTGTCTCTGTCCTCGCTTCTGTCTTAGTCTCTGTCCTAGTCTCTGTATTAGTCTCTGTATTAGTCTCGGTCCTAGTCTCTGTCCTAGTCTCTGTCCTAGTCTCTGTCCTAGTCTCTGTCCTAGTCTCTGTCCTAGTCTCTGTCCTAGTCTCTGTCCTAGTCTCTGCCCTAGTCTCTGTCCTAGTCTCTGTCCCAGTCTCTGTCCTTGTCTCTGTCTTAGTCTCTGCCCTAGACTCTGTCTCTCTATCTGTCTCTGTCTCTGTCCAAGTCTCTGCCCTAGTCTCTGTCTCTGTCTCAGTCTCCGTCCTAGACTCTGCCCTAGTCTTTGTCCTAGTCTCTGTCTCTGTCTCTGCCTCTGTCTCTGTCTCTGTTCTAGTCTCTGCCCTAGTCTCTGTCCTAGTCTCGGTATTAGTCTCTGTCCAAGTCTCTGTCCTAGTCTCTGTCCTAGTCTCTGTTCTAGTCACTGTCCTAGTTTCTGTCCCAGTCTCTGTCCTAGTCTATGTCCTAGTCTGTGTCCTAGTCTCTGTCCTAGTCTTTGCTTTAGTCTCCGTCCTATTCTCCGTCTCTGCCTCTGTCTCTGTCCTAGTCCATGTCCTAGTCTTTGACCTAGGCTCTGTCATAGTCTCTGTCCTAGTCTCTGTTCTAGTCTCTGCCCGAGTTTCTGTCCTAGTCTCTGTCCTAGTCTCTGTCATAGCCTCTGTCTCTGTCTCTGTCATAGCCTCCGTCTGTGTCTCTGTCTGTCTCTGTCTCTGTCTCTGCCTCTGTCCTAGTCTCTGTCTCTGCCTCTGTCCTAGTCTCTGTCCTAGCCTCTGTCCTAGTCTCTGTCCTAGTCTCTGTATTAGTCTCTGTCCTAGTCTCTGTCCTAGTCTCTGTCCCAGTCTCTGTCCTTGTCTCTGTCTTAGTCTCTGCCCTAGACTCTGTCTCTTTATCTGTCTCTGTCTCTGCCCAAGTCTCTGCCCTAGTCTCTGTCTCTGTCTCTGTAATCGTCTCTGTCCTAGTCTGTGTCCTAGTCTCTGTCATAGTCTCTGTCCTAGTCTCTGTCCTTGTCTCTGTCTTAGTCTCTGTCCTAGACTCTGACTCTCTATCTGTCTCTGTCTCTGTCCAAGTCTCTGCCCTAGTCTCTCTCTGTCTCTGTCTCAGTCTCCGTCCTAGACTCTGCCCTAGTCTCTGTCCTAGTCTCTGTCTCTGTCTCTGCCTCTGTCTCTGTCTCTGTTCTAGTCTCTGCCCTAGTCTCTGTCCTAGTCTCGGTATTAGTCTCTGTCCAAGTCTCTGTCCTAGTCTCTGTCCTAGTCTCTGTTCTAGTCTCTGCCCGAGATTCTGTCCTAGTCTCTGTCCTAGTCTCTGTCATAGCCTCTGTCTCTGTCTCTGTCATAGCCTCCGTCTGTGTCTCTGTCTGTGTCTGTATCTGTCTCTGCCTCTGTCCTAGTCTCTGTCTCTGCCTCTGTCCTAGCCTGCGGTATACAGAGCACTTTACTAGAACAACAGAAAAAGCAGCTGCATCAGCAACAGCACTGGCACAACTGATGCCAAACATCAGAGGCCCCAGAGAAATGAAAAGGAGGCTGCTAAATAGTGTGATTTACTCCAAAATTCTGTATGGAGCTGAGATCTGGGCAGACGCCATGAAACGAGCGGTAAACAGGCAAAGGATGGCCTCCGTGCAGAGGCGTAGCGTCCTCAGGGTAATATCCGCCAGTAGATACACACCACCATTGGCCGTCACAACAAACCCCCACCACTGCCCCTATGAGTCATAGAGTGCACCGCGCTGCGGTCCCCCGCACTGCACTATGGCGCCACCCCCTCACCCATGTACTCAGCGCTCCCCTCCACCTGCGACACTGTGGTGGATCCCCACCACGCAGCCGCGGTCCTAAGGCCCGAAACTCAGTAGCACCGGCGTTGCATGCCCCCAGGGGGCCTATCGCGGTCGGTAACTATGCACTGACCGCCGGTCGGTAATATTTTAATTACCCTAAGGGGCTGGCGTGGTAAGGTAGAACACGGTTCTTTTTTTGTAAGAAATACCTTATATTATACAAGTATCACGCGCATTGGCGATACTTTTTCGATACCTTTTAGCTATCGATGGGTGGCTATCCAACCCCTAATATTTTACTTGGGGTGAATCCTGTACATACCACGTAACTGTTGGGATGATTACACCCCTACTTTTTGGATCATCTAGCTAACGATGCGCCACACACATCAGGCGTGGGGGTACCATTGTCCTAGCAGCGTAAACTGCTACATGTATCTCTTATTTGCAACTATGCAAAAAATAAGGGCCATGGTGGGAGAAAGATGGTTACCTGTGAGCCGTCCTCGCAGCATCCTATCATTACAGTGGTGACAAGCAGAAGGCACAATAGCTCCAAAAAAAGTTTAATTGAAAAAAGAAGAAGGGAAACCTTAATAGTGGAAGTTTTTGAAAAAGTGGTATGTATAACTGTGTTGAGCTGAATATGGCTCATATTTTATTTGTAGAATAATAACCAGACTACCCGACGAGGACGGCTATTTGTGCGGGATATTAAAAAGAAAGTGGTATGTATAGAAACCTTAAGCTAGTACCCGTTTTTATTTGATTAAAAGTATTGCCTTTCTATCGCTTCTCACGCTTATTTGTAGACATCGACAGGCCGCAGCAGCAGCAACAGCAGCAGCAGCAGCAGCATCTTAGCTAACAGCGTACGGGTCCATTAATAGACCGGTAAGTGTAATAATTTTAAGACTACACTATTTTGTATTTGATTTAAACAGATTTATTTAAAAAAAAAAACTGAACTGTTACAGAATATGGCACCAAGGCGCCCGGATACGCCTCCCGAGGGGGCCGAAGGACCATTTGGGGGGGTTGCTGCTTGACGGAATACCGCCGCCCCTCAATGCGTTCTTCGCCCCCTTCCACGAAGGGCAGTGCTTGTTCGGGTGTGTTTACGTGCGGGGTGTGGAGGAGGGGCTATGCTACGGGTGCATGCGTGAGCAGATCACCGAGCACAGGGCCCAGTTTACGCCTCGTGTATTACACTACCTACAGATTGACCCCGCAATACATCTGCGTGCGGGCATCTGTGTACGCTGTGCTCAGTGTGTGCTGCACGCGTATGCACCCGGAGATTGCCTAGCATGCATAAGCTATTTTTGCGATAACCGGGAGGGGTTATTAAGGCAAGGGGCTGCAGAAGTTCCTCCCCCACCCCGAATATGAACTGTGAGCTATGTATATATATGTATATGTGTGTGTGTGTTTTTTGTAATCATTTGTCTTAATCTCGTTTTTTCACACTTGTTTCTAGAAATGGCGCCACGATCAGCTTTCGAGCGGAACGACAACGGGTTTGGGGAGGAGGAGGAGGCCGGTCGAAATTCACCGACTCCTCCTAACCTGGAGGATACGTTCTACGACGACCTGCATAACGGCCTCTGTCTTTTCGGGTATATTTACGCATCCCGGGAAGAAGAGCTGTGTGCCGAGTGTGTGTTCGCACGCCCCGCGCACGAGCAGGCTGCATTCACGGTCCACAGCTTACATTATCTGTTACTGAATACCCTGATGGTATTTAACGTGGGCCGTTGCACGACTTGTGCGCGGGGCGTGTTTCGCGAGTACTCACCCGGTGGCTGCCCGGGATGCGTACTGTACTATGAGGGGCACAGAGCCTCCCTGATGCGTTTAGGGTACGGGGACGTTAGGCCAGGCCCGATTAGGTTAGTTTAGGTAGTAAAAAAGTAGAGTTACATACATACATTTATTATTATACGTTTTTTAACTTACATGTCCACATTACATTTATTACTATTATACGTTTTTTTTTTACTTACATACTTATTATTATTAAACTTACTCGCTACGACCTTATACAAACATATATATATACTTATTATTATTGCTTACATACATCATTGTTATACATATATTATTATTATACGCTATTTTTATTTTGTTACTAGTACTATTATATTAATATATATGCAGCTTATAATAAAATAAAAATTAGCAAAATTATATCTTTAATTTACATAATTAAATGCACATACCACGCACCTTAACTCATGTAGCCTGATTTACATCGTGAATACTGTATCTTACCACCGCCACCGCCGCCATAGATCTTGTTATCGTGCGCATACTGGCGATCCGCCAAACGCTTCTTTCGCACAAAAGCGTCGTAGTATTCTCGTACGATTCTATCGTTTTTCCGCAAATCACTACTAAACACATTCTGGAAGGCATGCATCCCGAAGCCGGAGGAGAGGTAGTGTAGAAACATCATACAGAATTGGCCGCACACCGTCGACGTAT
Organism: Cephus spinipes; assembly: GCA_963971525.1. Lineage (NCBI taxonomy): Eukaryota > Metazoa > Arthropoda > Insecta > Hymenoptera > Cephidae > Cephus > Cephus spinipes. The sequence goes on along the minus strand of OZ020573.1, from coordinate 16,541,921 downwards.
CGCTCTGAAGCTGCTGAGTGTTCCATCGGAAGGATCGACAGTTCCGTCGTAGTCTCGATGCATGGTGATGATTCAGCGGTGGTAATCCGTAACTGTCAAAGTAGTATCCGTCTCCGTCAGCGTCCACGTACACGGCAACCCAATGCGCTCCTGGCTTCGTATGATCGTCCGTGTTGGCTATAATGGCAGCGGGCTTCGACCAGTTTCGGGGTATTCTATCAGCTGCGTAGACACCCGTCGTATGAGCCAATATACCGCGAAGACCGAGGTAGAGGTCTAGCGTGTTCATATATGCGGTCCGTTATTCCGAAGCCAAAATTCAAGGCGTAAGGCGTTGTTCAGAGCACAGGTAAACGATCCTCGGGTCTCCTTACAGGCGTGAACGATGCACTCGTAATGGTCACAATTCGGCGGGAAGTCCTCGTATGGTGAGTTATTGGGGGGTTTCATCCAAATTTATAACTTCCCGGGCCATAACGGTCTGCAGAAAAAGTACGCTCTCCGAACCCCTCGTGTATATGCTTCGTGAAATACCAGCTATATTTCGGAGATTGGTGTATAACTGCTTGTACGTTACACCACCGTCGAACCACTCTAGACCGTGTTGATAGCGGGTCATGGAGTTGTTCTCGCTTCTGATCGCCGGTGGTAATTCGTTGAAATCACAAGGTGGTGAAACGATCCAGTGGCCTATGTATTTTCTTTCCACAGCCACGACGCCGATCTCCTTCGGCGCCAGACGCCCCTCGGAGTCTTTGAAGTATTCGATTTCGATGACAAAATCCATGGTCGTGATGCTAACTCGAAGGCGTTCAACGAGAAACTAACGATCACCCGCGATACCGAGTACTCAAAAGATGATGACGCAGACCCCAAACTGCTGACCTATGCATTTTCTTCGATTGTTTAGCCGCCGTAATCTACGACGATTTGCCGCGCAGCGTCGATCTCCAAAACATTATCGTACTCAGCGTAGACGATACAGTTCACGGTGGTGGCCAGCGGTTCGTCGAAGCGCACCTCGATTCGTACACTACCGTACTTGATCAGATTCCAGTGGGTGTTGCTATTTGCCGAGAGATCGGGCGTAAGATCGAAAACGAACAGGCAGTAACCGTTTGCGTAAGCATTCCTAGATATCGAATTACCCTCGTTGAGGAAGTGTATACCCGTGCCGCTGAAGAGGGTGTGATACGCGTCCACGTAAAGACCGGCTTTGCCGAAATCGGTCTGCAGTGCTTTCGAGGGTACTTGAACACCGTCGACGTACAGCGATAAGAAATTAATACAATAGTTTTTAAAATTGAACGGATTAAGCTGATAGTTGCCGTTGAAGGCCTTATTATCGACGAAACCTATTATAATACGCTTAGGTAATTGGCCGAGAATCACGTTATCCATCGTGCCACCGTGCAAGCCGGCGTGCAACGTCAGGGCCTTGACCTCCACACGTGTAAGCGGATACTTTGCAGTTGTCTTTGATAGCATTTTAGAATGCGCAATTAGAATACCGGGGCTTATTCTGGCGCGTCTCACGAGGAGCGTGGCCTCCGTTATATGTAAAGAACACTCGCTCTTTGGATCCATGAGGGAGAAACCGTCTCTCGTGCGTACGAGGTGTAAACGGAGCTCAACACCATTTAATAAAAATTTTTCTTGGTTAAACACATCGCAGTGTAAATGACCAATCAGATCGACCGTCCTGTCTTTACCGACGAACGCTTGCCTATTCGCGAGGCCTATATTCTTGCCCGCTGTATCGTCCATATGGCCGGGCGTGTCGTTGTACCAGAGCACGCTCGAAAGGTGCGACCCCTTAGCGGCGGGCCCGTAATTTAATAGCGTCTCTATGTAAGCTCTGTAAGCGTACGCGTTATTAGGCGGTAATACGAGTTTCTGATTAAGAAATACGTCCACCTGATTGAATAGCGAGTGTAGCAGGTTGTTAACAGGGGCCGCTTTGCTCAGAGCGTCCGCTGCTGACGCGTCCTTGGAGCGCAGCTGTACGCGTAAACTCAGCATGGTGTGTGCTAGATCGAGGTACTCATCCCCGTTACCCGGCACGACAAATTCAATGGGCGAGTCATCGGTCAGCGATGAGATGGGTTTGTAGTGTACCCACTGCGCGCTCTCTATAGTAGTCTGCGTCGGTGGTAGTGTAAAGAGTTCGAGCTCCGATTTCATGCACTCGCACGAGTGCGCGTGTAGGAAGGCCATGATAGAGGTATCGTTTAGGAGAAGATATCCAGCACACTCCGCTTTACTTTCTTACTAGCGATCCTACGACGATTTTTGGGTTTCTTGGTTTTTGACTTTATTTTTTTTACTACTCTTTTTTTTCGACGCGGAGCAGCCTTCTTCCCCGTACGTCTCTTACGCTTGTTAGCAGTTCTTGAGGCGATGCGCCTTCCAGCGACGCCGATGATAGAGTGGGCGCCGCGTGATCGTTTTACAGATTTATAGCCCGATCCTTTCATGAGCTCGTCAATTTTCGCCTCCGCCTTACGATTAAGATTCATACCCGATTCGGTGGCCCTGGTGCGAAACGCCTGCTTGAGCGGAGCACCGCGTTCGCTGACGTCTGTCAAGATATTCATGCCCGCGCGCACCGCCTCCTTACCGACGGCTCGGGCTCCTCTCGATAGCAAAGGTAACACACGCCGAAACAGGCCACCGAGAAAGCTACCGATACAATGACCCCGCTGATGCGGCGACCCCGTGAACACCCGGAATTTCGTGGAATATCCCCCGCCTATCTGCGAATCGTAGTAATCGGTGTAATGAGTCATCACTCTAACCGTTTAAAGTGTAGTGTTACGGAGAGCGTTCCTGATTCAAATGGTATGGGGTCGCCCAGGTGGTCTCTTATATCGATGTCGATCGTTTGAAAAGTCGTTCGGAGTAGCGGTATGTACTTTAACGGCGAAAACGAGAGCACTTTTACAGCCGCGTACGCGTATTTGTTATCTGGTTGTAGGGGAACCACGCGGAGCAGGGGTGTTTGGACGTCTCCGGTGATATACGGCTCGCAGACATCGGTGTAAACGAAAAGCATCTTGGATAGGGCGTTGATCAGACTAGCCGGTTGATCGGCCATCACAGGGGATTCTGCTTTCGATACCACGACCGACTCGGTAAAGCCAAGGATGCGAGCCAGAGAGCGGCAGAGTCTCAGCTCGTGCGGATCGTCTAGATCGTTATCGGTAGAGACGAGCGATACGCTCACGTAACCACCTCTGCAGAGCTCTAGCTTCAGACGGCCCGTCATAGCCCTGGTAGCGTTTATCTCGTCAATGAGGGTCTTCACGTCATCGTAAACACCGTGCGCTACGTTAGAACCCGACACTATAAAGCCGGTTATCGGTTCTTTGTGGTTCTTCTGCGGTTTGGTACGGGTAGTGACCACGACCACGTGATCCCAATCTTTTAGCGCCACCGGCACGTGCAGAAAGGTCATAGGAAACTGTATTTCAACCAGAGCAACAGACCATGCCCCGTGTAAATCGATCTGATGCGGTAGATGTGTCGTAAAACTGGTAGTTTTATTTTCGGGATAGTACGGCATACTGCTGTTACTGGGAAGAACGAGATAAAATTGGTCCTTCATTGTTCTTCAAGTGGGATGCCGGTATCCACGAATTAAATTTCTCGGGGTAACCGACCCAACTGACCAGTACTTTTTGGGCTTTCCCACGACCGCTTCGTTTTATTACACGATCGACGAGAAACGCGTCCTTTGCGAGGTCCTTGCGAACTCGAACGAGCTCCTCTTCGTAAAAAATACCGTCAATCTCCTCTCCGGCGAGATCTTCTAAGATGTAGACCGGTGGTTCCCTCGTTGTACCTAGGCGTACGATTTTAAAAATCTCTCGAGTCCACCCACCCTCGTAACCTTTCGCAAAAGGGTTCCTAGCGCTACTGATGCGTACCAGGTCGCCGACACTGTATTTAGGGACACGCGGGCGCGCTGCGGCGTATCGCATAGATAGGTTCATACGAGCCTTAGCGGCATTATACAAGGTTACGTCAACCGGGCGCATTCTTATCGCGGAGTGGCGTGTCCTGTTGTACGAGTCCACGAGATTCTGAAGAATATCTATGTACTGCCGAGTGTTTCTATGTGTAAAGTAGCGCCACATACGATCCTTCAGAGTACGATTGTAGCGTTCGACGATAGCAGCCTTTACGTCGGGGCTGCGCGCTACACGGAATCCTATACCAAGCTCCTCGAGTAGACGCTGCAGTACACCGTTGATAAACTCTTTACCTTTGTCTGTCTGTAGGTACATGGGTATCCTATTCTTACTACGTGTCAAAACCCTCCGGAATGCCGCGGCTACCGCCGCACCGGTCTTATCGCGTAAAGGCTCGACCCAAGCGTATTTGCTGAGTACATTGATTATTACAAGTATATACGTGTAACCATCGTTGTACTCCTTCAACGATCGAAGGTCCACAAGATCGGCCTCCCAAACGTCGTCGATATTGCTGACGGTGTAAGAGCGACGCTGAAACGTATGTCGCACGGGCTTATGCAACGTATACGCGTCCTGCACCTCTAACCAGCGCGTGACGGAATCTCGTTTTACCCTGCCCCTAGCTGCTCGCTCTAGGTTACCGATACCGGCGTACGAAGACGGTTCTGCTGGCGTGTAATAAAGACGCCTCAGAAAGCTATCATCAGCCGATATCTTTTTCTTCTTCCGTTTCACGGCAGCCTTAACCATTCTAATCTTTTCTTTTTCTCGCTATCGCTGGTTGTACCGGCCGACGCGGATCACGTATATTTTTTCCCCACGAACCCTTCTTCCCCGGAGTCTCTAAACACTTCCTGAAACGCCTCGCCGAATTCCTCTTCTGTAGACGAGCTCTGAGTCTGCTCGATAGGTCGCGGCACGATTGTTACACGGCGCGGTGTCTGATTACCGAGAGACGTCGTGTTGCTCCCCTCCCTCCATAGACGTTGATTGCCGATATATTCACGCGGTATACCTGCAGTACGGAGGACTCCCCGCCGGTCTCGCTGTTTTTCTCTCACGCATAGCGTCGTTGATTAAATCCACGATGTTGGCGTCCTGCATGACGGCTCCGCCGATACGCGTAACGCCCTGTTTACTCCACGAGATGCGTGGCGAACCAGTGTTGCGCAGCCTTCCTAGTAAAAGCTTAGCCTTGGCTCTGTACTTTTGGGGCACGCTAGCGATGATGTCGTCGTCGCCATCGTCGGTCAAACTCCTGACATCCTCCGCAAAATTGTTATTTTTTTTCTTGGCATCGTTATCGCCTCGCCTATCTTCGTCGACGTTATTTCGCAGATCCTCGATAAAGTGTAGATAACGCTGCAGCACCTGATTGTACATCTTCCACTTTTCGCGCTCGTCGATGAAATTCGGTGAGTGTAGGATCTCCTTCATGGATGCGTCTAATCTGCTTAAGGGGCTCCCGGGGGTTTGCACGGTGTTTACGGTGTCGACACCCTGCTCCTGCTGCTGCTGCTGGTGGTGGTGGGATGTATGAGGCATTGGTCGGTAGTGCTGCTGCTCCACGCTCTCCTGAGGGATTAGAACCATCTTTTTGGCATGCTCCATCTCGATTTCTCTCGCTCTTCGTGACGTATACCCCTATCCGCCTCCCCCTATGAGTTTCGAAATGACGGTGCCTAGTATGGGTGCTAGCAGGAGAGGTAAAAAACCACCGCTCTGAACGATAAGACGTTTTCTAGTTTTGACGGCTGAACCCGGTCTGGATAAACGTCTCAACAGCGATGCGTGTTTTCGTAAGCGGCGTTTCTGCGTCGTCTTGAGAGGCACGTTACCGCGAAGAATATTCAGAGCACATTCGCATATACAGTTGACGAGTCGTGAGTCGGCCACTCGTAACAAAGTGCTACGCTGTTTGCTATCCAGATGGCAAATAGCCTTTAAATTTGCGGCGTGTTTGCGCCCTATAGAGCAGCGTGCGCCGGATACCATTACAACCGAATGACTGGTACGTCTCGATCGGTGTGCCCTCCCTTTATACCCTTTCGCGGTACGTACACGTAGTGGAACGGGTCCGAAGGAAACACGCAAGTGCGAAAGCGGCAGTTATCGGGGGTCGACTGCTTCAAATCGAGTAGTAGATAGCCATGCGGTTGGGCCGTGGCATCGCGGTAGACTTCCTGTACGAAGCGCGGATTTTCAGGAAACACCTGTCTGGCCAGATGCTGTATCTGCGCTCTGTCGCGCGGATTTTTAAATACAACGATGTAGTTGGCGTTCAACGAGATATCGCGCTGTCCGGGACCCTGATGAAAGAGGTTCTGCGTGATAAAGATAACGCTGATGTTCTTATGATGGCTGCCTTTGGTAAAAAGGTCGACCACCGTGTTATTGGACGATTCCCTCATGAGATCGTCGATGATGACGAGTTTCGGGCGTGGGTCGTTGCCGTAATCGGTGTTCTGCGGCAGTCCCTCCTGAAACTCTATAGAGCTCCCGTACTCCCTGTACCCCTCCTGCCACTCTGCATAGTGAAAGAGAACGCGCGCGAATCGCACGTCGCTCATGTCCTCTGTCCCCCTTTCTTTACGAAGAACGTCTTCCCGCAACCCGTTGGCCCACAGATCATCGACGTCCACGGATGCTTCCACCGTGTGTCCATTATGCCAAATGAGGCTATTTGGCGGTGCTCTTTACGAATATACTGTTAAAGAGACTACTGGATTTTACACACTCCCCCTTCCATCGCAGGGCCCGGCCGCGGCGGGCGCGCGACACGCGTGAGGCTCGTGACGTCGCGCGCGCGCTTGCTAGCTCTTATCGGTGACGTTGCTAGCCCCCTCGTCCGGGTGAGCTCATCGTGCACCTGTGAGCTAATAGTCGCCATGTGTGTGTGTCAGCCGCATAGCTAGCCATAGTGCACGGCTAGCATGTCCGAAGCGCCACTGAAAAAATATATAACATGGGCGGGTTGGTGGAGCCTTCGGGAATAGATCGATAAAGAGGTTTTTTGTTTTTCAAATAAACATGTTTTATTATTGTACAGGCGATGTATATACATTTGTACATTTTTTTTTTGGTAATATTAGTTACATAAGACTGTACGGTAAAATATTGTTCAGGGTTGTATATACATTTGTACAATTTTTTGGTAATACTAGTTATATAAAGCCGTACGGTAAGGATCCGAAACGACCGGCGCGCCGCCGTTTTTGAAGTTCGGTCGGTTTACACGTTTTTGATTCGAGGCGTGTAACTACGTCGTGAAACGGCGTACGACGTATCGCGTCGTAGTGCAAAACAACAGGCTCGCTCGTCTCTCCCGTTACATAAGACCGTATACAGTCATAATTAATGGCAAGACTCGTCGCGTGGTCGATCGTGATACCTTTGACTTTGCAGACCTCTGCGTGAGAACCGTCTGGCTTACGTACCCGGTACGCGTAAAATTTCGGGCCTCCCGATACAAAAGACATGATATAACTACCAACACCGTACGACTCCAGCTCGTCCGTTAAATCGCCTAAAAGACTGCCGAGCGGCGGCTCGTAAGCGTTAACGGCGTGACGGCCACCCGATACGTATATACACGAGTCGGTGTCGTAATATAGTACACGTCGATCTTATTTCTCGAGATAGTCATATAACTTAAGACGAGCTTGAGCCGTGGTGTACGCGGCTATAACAACGTTTGTGTACGCTGTGGGTATCACCGATTCGCTCGTACTACTCGTGTTGACGTAGAGTACTTCGTCATCTACGGGTAAAATACCCGTAATTTCGACCTCCGGGCATGTAAGCAAACTCACGAGCTTCTGACGAGTCGTTACGATTTCCGTTTTAGGTAGATTTTCGCGCTGCCCGAACTTACCCCAAAAGGAATTCAGACATAGTTTGGCGACTGCCCGCAGACCGGGATTTGATTTTATGTTAGTAGAGTCTAGTCGAATACCCTCGACCCGATCGTACTCCTCTACATACAGCTTCTTAGACTCGTCGTCGCTGCACTCACGCGGCCACCCGCTAGCCTCCTGCTTAATCTTCAGGAATGTATTTATGTAATTGGCAAAGTGACCGCCCGTTCGCGTGACCGGATCGTACTGGGTGATCTCGTATTGCCATATTTCGTGTATCGTCGTTATTTGATATCCTTTACGTACAGCGCGTCTGACCTCGTCCACAACCCATGTCCCTTCGAATACTCTATCCTCAGGATTCTCGTGAGGACACGAGCCCTGCAGCGTTGACTCTGCACAGGAACGACACAGTGCGAAAAGCAATTTACCGTGCATGCGTGTCGGTAGCACGGGGTGATACAGATCTCGCGGTGGTAACACGACACACTTAATCAGACCCTCTACGCTATCGACGTTATTGTGATCACCCGTTAGTTCGCGACAATCGTCGCCCACGTACACTCTAGGGTGCCCTACAGGGAATTTCCCCGTTTTCGATATGAAGGGGTAGAGCGAACACACATCTACGTAGTGTATCCTCTCAGACCCCTCGACTTCGTAAAAACTGACGGTATTCCCTGTACGTCCACCGAAGAAAGCATCGCGAGGTTCCAGCGGTAGTTGCGCTACCAGCGGGTTCTCATTCAATGCTCTATATAATGCGGCCTGTGCCGGCTCGTTTATCCAGCTATCGAATTCACACTCCCAGATTTCCGTCAGTTCGTAACCGAGATATCGGATCTTATCATTCGTAGCCTGCGTTCTCCCGAAGCGCGCATCCATAGATTCGCCCGTGTGCAACCGCGTATCCCTGTTTATGCGATAACATTTTGGGCACCCGTGCCAGAAGCAACCCTGAAACTGCAAGACGTGTCGCAGCCCTGTATCGGTGTCACGGTAGTAACCGTCGACGGGCGTACCCTCCGGTAGACGGTACTCCCGAGTGCGCCCCGCGTGAACTATGGTACAACCCCAACGATGCTCCAGCGAGAGGAGCCATAACAGGGCCTTACGTGATTGTTTCTCGCAGTAACGGTATCCACCCGGTGGTAAAATGGCTATCTGCTCGTCCCGCAAAAAGTTTTTTCTAAAAACTCTCGAACACGCTGAGGCTATGGTGGTGCTCTCCGAGAAAGGACAAACGCCACCGTGCTGGAGAAACATTGCGCGGAAAGAAACGCATGCCTGTCTGAGGATGGTGACGTCGGATCTACAGTAATCAATAAACTCTGTTCGAAAGTTAAATACGTAGCCCGCAGACCGTTGTTCGTTATACCATGCTAAGAATTGATTACGTTGGGCCGTAGGCATCGTGTCGGGTGAATAAAACTCGAGTGGTGGTAGAGGACCGATATAATGCTGATTCTCGGGAGTATTGAATAGATGCGGAAATACACCTTTTTGTTTCAAACCAGCCGAGTCCACGAGACCGAAGGCTTTTGGTAGGGCACTCAGAGGCATGTGAAAATAATTAAGGCTGTCTATGAATGTTACACGACCCGTCTTCATCATTATGATACTCGTGCCACTGAGTATCAGCGTCGGTGGCTTTAGAGTTTTCCGTTTACGCTTCACGATATACTTCAGTATAAACTGCGCGTCGAAACCCTTGGCGTTATGCGCCACACAGATCACTCTCTGAAACGATTTTCTTTTAGGGTCGCACGCGTAATCTACAAACTGCCTTACGGGGTCATCTTCAAAGACGTACTCGCGTACACCGCAAGACGGGCATACCCTCGCGAGATCTGTATCGTTTATGCACGCTGTACACATTTGCTGAACGATACACAGGGTTGGTGTGTGGATGCGTACCGTGTCGTCACCGGGCAGCTTCTGTATCTGCTGTGTTTCAAAATCGTAAAAAATGAATAGAATATTTTTTTCCACGGGCGCCTTTTTTACCGGTCTGACATAACACTGATGGCCTACTCTGTTAACGCTCTTGCAGACTCTGCAGTACACCTTATCGCAAGAGTGTTTACGCAGCGCTCTTTGAAGCGGCCTGAGACACTGTGGACAGCTGCGAACGGCCTGACATACGCTCTTTTCTTTTCCCTTCTGTTTGATAAATAGCGTGTTTATATGGTTATCGAAACAGATTTGGCCAACAAAGTACCTATGGCACTCGCGACAATACAGTGTGGGGAGAGTTGAATCGCAGAGCGGTTTTCCGAAACATCTAGCGCATTTGTGGGAACACTTATGCTCTGCCTCGTGCGTATAAGATCTGTTACATGGTATGCAAAAACCACGACTACCGACTGCACCCCGCATATTTAAAATAGGCTGATAATGCTGCGAATTATTATAATACAGGATGCGGAGCGTTTGCCGTGGTTTCCCTGATCCGTACGCGTTATCAACTAGTTGCGAACCGTCGTACAGCGGTTTCTCGCCGCTGCCTATGCTGTCAAAATCGTAAACAACGATTGCTATACCGCTCGGGGCTAGGTAACTTTGAAATTTATCAATTTCTGGAATACCGCAGCCGTCCGGCGGTATGCCTACACACGCGTTTGTCACACGTTCGAGAGCAAATTGTTTTTGTAATTTACCCCGTTGACGCCGTACCGCGTTCCATCGCTCATGCAGCTCCCCAGAGCGCACCTCCCCTCGTTTAGCGTGTACCATCGCCACAACGAGCGACCTAGGTAGACAGAGGTTATCGTTATTCACTATGGTCAGTATAGAATTTTTTTTTACAAATTCGTGCGCTAATCGTACGCGTCCTGTACCCCGCGGTACTTCGACTATACACGACTCGATGACGAAAGACCTATCTATTTGGAATGCCTGGGCGCTCTGCGCGACGGACGATATCACACCCCACACATCGTTTTCGAGAAGTTCTCGAGCCGGTCTGTACGACAGCCACGCAGCCCCGCACGCAAAACTGTCGGATTTGATCGTTAGACCTACATAGTCCCGCGCGGTACACGAGCTTGTAAGGTACGCGTGTATATCTCTGACTGCCCCGTGTAACCATGATACCGTATTTGTATCAGGGTCTTCGGGCGGCCTCCGGATAGCCATTGCTATTTCACGCCCGTCTAAACGGAACCTATTTATACGACGCGTCGTTTCGGACAGTATTTTAAATCTATATCCAGGCGGTAGCACGTCGTTACTGATATCTCCGTCGCCGTCATCGTTGTCGCTCTGCGGTCGAAGAAGGGGGCCACCACCCTTCTGTCGACATACACCGTCGTCCTCTGCATCTAACGTTTGGAAAAAAAAGTTTTTTATTTTTTACTTGTTAAACAAAAAAAAAGTGTTAAGCGCATACTGACTTCTCATTCCTCGCGAGGATTAAGCATTGACCCTATGTATGAGAATAGCGCGTCTAACTGCCTTTCATCACCCCCTACATTTTTAGCAATTTCGACAAAAAAAAAAAGCGTTAAACGCTAAGGAACATAGCTTTTCACGCTACCTTCTTCAGGGTCGTTTGGATTCTCATCATCGTCATCATCATCATCACCATCGGCATCGAGCTCTGCTAATACTTCAGCAACCTCGTCGGCATCCGCCGCTACGTGCACACCGTTCCTGGCAACCCAGAGTATCGGTTCTTCAGCATTGGCCTGATCAGGCGGTGGTAGCAGGGCACCCTGTACCACAGGGTCCCGACTATCGCTGTCTATATCCGTATCGAGCGAATCTACAATTTTTTATTTTTATTATTTTCACACAAATAAATTTTCAGCGGTTTCTGTACTTTATCATTATTACCTGGATCGTGCTCGTTTGAATCGTTGGAAGCGGTGGAGCGATCGTCGACATCATCCTGGTCGTCGTCGTCGCCGTCTTCGTCGGCGTCCGACGCTATAGCCATGAACGCGTCTGTAAAAATTTATGAATAGCACAACACATTTTTTTTTTCTTTTCTTTTTTCGACGCTGTATGACACATACCCCGTGTGTCGTAACGTGTTTCTCCTTCTTCTTCTTCAGCCGCTTGCGTGTTCAGGGCTGTCGATGGTCCTGGCACTTTTTTTAAAAAACGTATATTAGGCGTAAACTTTTTTTTTTAAAGTATATGCTTTACCGTTTACGTAGTGGATCACCGCTGTGCTGGTGCTTGGCTCCGGGTAAATCTCCTCCTCCACACGATTGAGGCACCCTAAAAGCAACCGGTCCTCCTCCTCGGGTGCATCGTCGTTGTGAAATCGCGTCAATTCTTGTAAAATTTATTTAGTTTTTAAAAGCAGTTTATTTAAGTAATATTACCGATAAGTGGAAAATACATACCTTCGTGGAACGCATGATCGGCTATAATAGCCCTGGTGATACGATTATCGCGCACTCCCCGTTTGTTAATACACGCTACGGCTAACGAGAGTATGTACGGGTCGTTTTTAAAATACCCTCTCTCGTGACCCCTGGCTAGCACGCGTAGAGTGCAATGGGCAAATACAGTTTTTAATCTAAGAGTTAACGTACGTAAACCAAAATATCTTAATTCTCTGCCCCACGCCGGCGAGAATAATCGCGCGTTTGTAGGTGTTATCAGACGACGGGTCTTTACAAAATCGACAATACATTCGCGAATATACGTTACAGATGACACTTTTTTTTTAAACTGTTGATTGCTGTAGGTGATCAGTCTGTCTACCGGGACGTCGTGATACGAACTAAAGCAGGTTACATCTAGCCCGTGCCCATCTTACAGTCGTTGCGATATTAATTTCAAACCAGTGTCTTAAAACGTGACCATGCAAAACAGCTGATTCAGCGGTAAAATATTACGATTCTCTTATGGCAGCGTTATCCGTCGAAAATCGGGCAAAATCGAGTAAACCGTTTCAATCGTAGCAAACAGACAATTATATACAGGGTGATTTTTTTTAATCGCCTCAGGCTGATATCTCGTAAATTAAGCAACATACGAAAAATACATTTTATATGAAACTTTCTTGATTTTGAGGGGGAAAGAAGATGGTATAGTCAGATTTATCGTAGCTGAGGCCGCCAAGGTTAGGTGAAGGTCAACTTGGATTTTTTAAATAGAACGGTGCACTTTTTTTCACAAAACCTGAAAGAGCATCCAATTTTACATAAAAAACATTGGAGGTACTTATGGCCTACAACCAAATGGTAATGAGATAAGAGCTGGGCAAGTTAGATAAAAAGAAGCATCATTATCCAGCAAAGTTGATAATCTTGACCAGACTTTGGCAACTCGAAGTAAAAGAATAGTTTGAACAGTTTTGATCCTTTCAATCAGGTACTACAAATTGAGAATTGCGTTCAAGTACGTTGATTATGCGTGTTGCTCCGATACCGGCACCCGGCCGATGCATCTTTTTATCTAACTTGCCCAGCTCTTATCTCATTACCATTTGGTTGTAGACCATAAGTACCTCTAATGTTTTTTATGTAAAATTGGATGCTCTTTCAGGTTTTGTGAAAAAAAGTGCACCGTTCTATTTAGAAAATCCAAGTTGACCTTCATCTAACCTTGGCGGCTCCACCTACGATAAATCTGACTATACCATCTTCTTTCCCCCTCAAAATCAAGAAAGTTTCATATAAAATGTATTTTTCGTATGTTGCTTAATTTACGAGATATCAGCCTGAGGCGATTAAAAAAAATCACCCTATATACAGAATTTATCGATCGTTCGTTCACTGATCCCGAAATACCGTGTATCCATAATGCGTGTATAACAGTATAGAGGTGATGCATCGGTAGTTGCAGCGATCTGCTGACGCACACCGTTCCAGCCTGCATCACCATCTCTCTCTCTCCATCGCGATGTAAGGGTCAGAGACGCGTATCGTGTTACTCTGTTTTACAATCCGTAGCTACCAGAAGATCGCACCAATCTTTTACAGTATCGAACTCATCGATATCGCCACCTATGAGTTGCACGGCGATATCCTTTCCGACGCAACCATCTTGCAGTAGTGTCTCGCAGCTCTCGTCGCGAAAAATTGCCATACACCGTACGTGTCGAATGTTGCGTCGGGCTGCTGTTCGCGTGTCCATTGCATAGTACCCCAAATTGTTCGATTCCTCCGCGTGCTCTCCCTCCTCATCGTACACATCGTGGCTTGTATAGACATCCCACGTGTCGTCGAGTGCTTCCAGGTACGCGTAAAGGCCGCTGGGCATGCTGACCACGCTCGTTCGGCATTCCTTATATTTCAGGTGTGGTGGACCATCCCGTGTCGCCAGGGTAACGCACCCTATAAACTCTGCCAGACTGCATCGTTTCTCCAGAATGTGTAGCGCTGTCTCGTAGGCCCGCATAGCCCTCAAACACCATAGGGTGACGCAGCTTTCGCGTAATTTCTCGAGGTGATTGAATGCCGCCAACCACGCCTGCGATTCCAGACGCATAGGTGCGTGACGCGGTAACTCCTCCGGTGTGGGCCGTTCACACCTGCTTCGTAGCATTGCTAGGGCTGACCTGATCATCGGGCGTCGATATGTGATGCGGCACTTGGGGCTACCATCGTCGGACATACGCCACTCGTCTTTTGCCAGCCACTCGTGGGTGCATACGCGCTGTGCGTAAGGGCTATCGTTACAACGCTGATCACCGATAAAACCCAGCGTCACGCTACACCGTGTGAAATCGCGGTATCCCTTGTCCAGTATAGCAGCGATAGATAGCTCCGGTAGTATCACTGGCCTCACACCAGAGGCCCAACCCTTGCAGCAGATCATGTCAGGATTATCACCGTATAGCTCATCAGCGTCCGGGGCTCCCGGTTTCGACATGTATATCGATACTAGCGGTACACCCGTTAAATGACCTAATCGCAGCCATTCTCGTATGATCTCTTCCTCTGGATATTGTTCGGGGTTTGCGTAGCGGTAGAGGGCCCGTGTCTTCGCCCTTTGTATACGCCTATGCCGCAAAAATTCCTCGCCGTCGTAGTGCGCCATTTCTTCTTCGTACAGCTTTATAAATTTCTTTGTGCAATGTACCACTGTAGCGATTCTACTGACTTTCTCAGACTGTACATCAGTGGACGCTCGCGCGTGCCGCTGGATCATGTTAACGCTGATGTAGATGCACGCGGGAGTGACTCAGTCGCTATAGGGTATCAGTATCTAGTCATCTCTGATACATCCTACGGTATCAGCAGAATACTCTGTCAAGGCCATGTACTCTTTGTCCGCTGTATCCTGTGAATACAGTGTGTGGCGGAGGCTGTGGTGGTGGGGGTAAATGTTCAATGATATTTCGATGATCCGTTTTTTAGATGCCGCCTTAGGCAGTACTGCTCAGACACCCGTACTGATCGTATACTATCGCTTCCTACAATCACCATGTACAAGAAGCAAGTACTGCTGTCCACTGTGTACGGGTTAAACCGCTCGTTTTCGAAACAAATAATTACCGGCTTCTCTTTAAATCGATCGGGAGGCTTGTCGCCTGTAATACGCCTCGTTAATCAAGATTATTCCGGTGTGGAGTTTGAACCTAGCGAGTGGGGTATCGTCGCCGAACACTTCCCCGTCATCGACAAGTTCTTCGTCGCCGAGGACAACATGAAGGAAGTACCTGAGGCTTTTAACACACCTATTGCCACGCCCGCTCACGAAATAATCTTCACGTACTCGTATGGCGAGCGGGCCATTATTTTCAAACCATCTGTACCGCTATCTACGAGTAGCGACGACTCGGGCGTTAAAAGAGCTAGAGCGTACACACCCATGGTCGTAATGAAGAGGGTGTCGTACCTAAATCTCCAAAGGGTCTTGCGCTGCGTGACCGTCCAAATAAGCAGACTACGCGAGATCACCGACAGCGCTAACAGCTGCAAAGACACGCTGATTGCGGAGCTCGATCGCCGCGGGGATGACCCCTCCAGGGCCAACATATTCACCGATCTTCGGCTGGTTTTGGAAAAGAAAGGCCTGTGGTCGCCGGCTCTTTATCAGCTATTGGTGGAGCTACTCTCCCTGTATAACCACGAGTACCTCTCCTTCGTGCGGAGCGCCACGGCTGTCCAGAATGGCCATGCTTAAGGACTTATACTCTTAATAAATATGTACAGCTACTGTTTCTTGCAATATACAATATACTATATTTTAAAAATATCTATTTTTCTTCTTTTCTGTTTCCTTCACCTCCATCTCCTCATATCTTGTCAATAATGGTAACGGGTGGTAGGGAATAAACATTAAGCGTATTCCTCTATACAGGGTTCAGGCTAATCATCAAAAATATATCACATCAGGCAGTTTTTATAATATATATATAGCATTTCTTACAAAAACACTGCTCTACTTCAGCACTTACCTCCTTAGGATAATTAAAAAAAGTTACCGACCGGCGGTCAGTGGATAATTACCGACCGTGATAGGCCCCTGGGGACATGCAGCACTGGTGCTACGGGGGGTTTCGGGCCTTAGGACCAGGGCCGCGTGGTGGGGGGAGCTCGGTATAGGACGGTAGTGGGGAGAGCCGCCCACATGGGCGAGGGGGTGGCGCCATAGTGCAGCGCGGGGGGACCCAACGCGATGCGCTCTATGAATCATCGGGACAGTGGTGGGGGTTTGTTGTGACGGCCAATGGTGGTGTGTATCTACTTCCGCCTATAGGACCGTCTCCGAAGAAGCAGCATTAGTTCTCTCCAGTACACCTCCAATTGACTTGTTGGTTCGAGAGAAAGAAGAGGTATACCAGGAACACAACATTCACGGCGGAGGAGTAATAGTGAAGGAAAAGAAAGACGACATCAAAAAGAGGGCACGTCAAAGACTACTAGCTAGATGGCAGGAACGATGGGATGAGGCCACAACAGGGAGATGGACTCATACACTAATTCCAAAAATTGCAGTCTGGCTCAAAAGGCAGAACGGTGAGATCAACTACTACCTTACCCAAGCACTCACTGGTCACGGATGCTTCAACGCTTATTTGGAAAGGTTTAAGAAGTCCGATACTGCATCATGCATACAGTGCGGACACGCATTCGACGATGCAAGGCACACGATTTTTGACTGTAAGGCAAACGAGGAAGACAGGAGAAACGTCGAACGGATGCTCGGCGGAACAACTATATCTGAGCTAAATTTGATAGCAGTTATGCTGAATGGAAAACATTCATGGGAGGTAGTGACAGCCTTTCTTATCAGGACCATGAAAAAGAAGGAAGCAGATGAAAGGAAAACAAAGGAAAATACGAGCAACGCCAACATCTCAGGTAATTAGACGGCTAACATCTAAACCTATAAGAGGATAGGGGCGGAAATGAAAAACACCCCGAAGTAATGCGAAAGTGGTTCCGGGGTGCTTGTCAGGAGCGAGGAGGGGTTTTAGTCGGTAGGAATCCGACACTCCCCACAGTACAAACTATGGGGGTCTTATGCAAGATTTCCCCTCCTACGAAAAAAAAAAAAAAAAAAAAAAAAAAAAAAAAAAAAAAAAAAAAGGTCTCTATCCCAGTCTCTGTCCTAGTCTTTGTCCTAGTCTCTGTCCTAGACTCTGTCCTAGCCTCTGTCTCTGTCTCTGTCTCTGTCTCTGTCCAAGACTCTGCCCTAGTCTCTGTCCTAGTCTCTGTCCTAATCTCTGTCCTAGCCTCTGTCCTAGTCTCCGTCCTAGTCTCTGTCCTAGTCCCTGTCTCTGTCCTAGTCTCTGCCCTAGTCTCTGTCCTAGCCTCTGTCTTTGTCTCTGTCTCTGTCCCTGTCCTAATCTTTTTCTCTGTCCCACTCGCTGACCTAGTCTCTGTCCGAGTCTCTGCCTCTGTCCCTGTCCCTGTCCCTATCCCTATCCCTGTCCCTCTCCCTGTCCCTGTTCCTGTCCCTGTCTCTGTCCCTGCCCTAGGCTCTGTCTCTGTCTCTGTCTCTGTCTCTGTCCTAGTCTCTGTCCTAGTCTCTGATCTAGTATATGTCATAGTCTCTGTCCCAGAATCTGTCCCAGCCTCTGTCTCTGTCTCTGTCTCTGTGTCTGTCCAAGTCTCTGCCCTAGTCTCTGTCTCTGTCTCTGACCTAGTCTCTGTCCTAGCCTCTGTCTCTGTCTCTGTCTCTGTCCCTGTCCTAATCTCTTTCTCTGTCCCACTCGCTGACCTAGTCTCTGTCCGAGTCTCTGTCTCTGTCCCTGTCCCAGTCCCTATCCCTATCCCTGTCCCTCTCCCTGTCCCTGTTCCTGTCCCTGTCTCTGTCCCTGCCCTAGTCTCTGTCTCTGTCTCTGTCCAAGTCTCTGCCCTAGTCTCTCTCCTAGCCTCTGTCTCTGTCTCTGTCTCTGTCCCTGTCCTAATCTCTTTCTCTGTCCGACTCGCTGACCTAGTCTCTGTCCGAGTCTCTGTCTCTGTCCCTGTCCCAGTCCCTATCCCTATCCCTGTCCCTCTCCCTGTCCCTGTTCCTGTCCCTGTCTCTGTCCCTGCCCTAGTCTCTGTCTCTGTCTCTGTCCAAGTCTCTGCCCTAGTCTCTGTCCTAGTCTCTGTCCTAATCTCTGTCCTAGTCTCTGTCCTAGACTCTGTCTCTATATCTGTCTCTGTCTCTGTCCAAGTCTCTGCCCTAGTCTCTGCCTCTGTCTCTGTCTCTGTCTCTGTCTGTGTCTCTCTCTCTGTCTCTGTCTCTGTCTCTGTCCTAGTCTCTGTCCTAGTCTCTGTCCTAGTCTCTGACCTAGTCTTTGCGCTAGTCTCTGTCCTACTCTCTGTCCTTGCCTCTGTCTCTGTCTCTGTCTTTGTCCAAGTCTCTGTCCAAGTCTGGCCTAGCCTCTGTCGCTGTCTCTGTCTCTGTCTCTGTCCAAGTCTCTGCCCTTGTCTCTGTCCTAGTCTCTGTGCTAGTCACTGTCCTAGTCTCTGTCTCTGTCTCTGTCTCTGTCTCTGTCCAAGTCTCTGTCCTAGACTCTGTCCTAGCCTCTGTCTCTGTCTCTGTGTCTGTCCAAGTCTCTGCCCTAGTCTCTGTCTCTGTCTCTGTCCAAGTCTCTGCCCTAGTCTCTGTGCTAGTCTCTGTCCTAATCTCTGTCCTAGACTCTGCCTCTATATCTGTCTCTGTCTCTGTCCAAGTCTCTGCCCTAGTCTCTGCCTCTGTCTCTCTCTCTGTCTCTGTCCAAGTCTCTGCCCTAGTCTCCGTCCTAGTCTCTGTCCTAGTCTCTGTCTCTGTCCTAGTCTCTGTCCTAGTCTCTGTCCTTGTCTCTGTCCTAGTCTCTGTCCTAGACTCTGTCTCTATATATGTCTCTGTCTCTGTCCAAGTCTCTGCCCTAGTCTCTGTCCTAGTCTCTGTCCTAGTCTCTGTCTTTGTCTCTGTCCTAGTCTCTGTCCTAGACTCTGTCTCTATATCTGTCTCTGTCTCTGTCCAAGTCTCTGCCCTAGTCTCTGCCTCTGTCTCTGTCTCTGTCTCTGTCCAAGTCTCTGCCCTAGTCTCTGTCTCTGTCTCTGACCTAGTCTCTGTCCTAGCCTCTGTCTCTGTCTCTGTCTCTGTCCCTGTCCTAATCTCTTTCTCTGTCCCACTCGCTGACCTAGTCTCTGTCCGAGTCTCTGTCTCTGTCCCTGTCCCAGTCCCTATCCCTATCCCTGTCCCTCTCCCTGTCCCTGTTCCTGTCCCTGTCTCTGTCCCTGCCCTAGTCTCTGTCTCTGTCTCTGTCCAAGTCTCTGCCCTAGTCTCTGTCCTAGCCTCTGTCTCTGTCTCTGTCTCTGTCCCTGTCCTAATCTCTTTCTCTGTCCGACTCGCTGACCTAGTCTCTGTCCGAGTCTCTGTCTCTGTCCCTGTCCCAGTCCCTATCCCTATCCCTGTCCCTCTCCCTGTCCCTGTTCCTGTCCCTGTCTCTGTCCCTGCCCTAGTCTCTGTCTCTGTCTCTGTCCAAGTCTCTGCCCTAGTCTCTGTCCTAGTCTCTGTCCTAATCTCTGTCCTAGTCTCTGTCCTTGTCTCTGTCCTAGTCTCTGTCCTAGACTCTGTCTCTATATCTGTCTCTGTCTCTGTCCAAGTCTCTGCCCTAGTCTCTGCCTCTGTCTCTGTCTCTGTCTCTGTCTGTGTCTCTCTCTCTGTCTCTGTCTCTGTCTCTGTCCTAGTCTCTGTCCTAGTCTCTGTCCTAGTCTCTGACCTAGTCTTTGCGCTAGTCTCTGTCCTACTCTCTGTCCTTGCCTCTGTCTCTGTCTCTGTCTTTGTCCAAGTCTCTGTCCAAGTCTGGCCTAGCCTCTGTCGCTGTCTCTGTCTCTGTCTCTGTCCAAGTCTCTGCCCTTGTCTCTGTCCTAGTCTCTGTGCTAGTCACTGTCCTAGTCTCTGTCTCTGTCTCTGTCTCTGTCTCTGTCCAAGTCTCTGTCCTAGACTCTGTCCTAGCCTCTGTCTCTGTCTCTGTGTCTGTCCAAGTCTCTGCCCTAGTCTCTGTCTCTGTCTCTGTCCAAGTCTCTGCCCTAGTCTCTGTGCTAGTCTCTGTCCTAATCTCTGTCCTAGACTCTGCCTCTATATCTGTCTCTGTCTCTGTCCAAGTCTCTGCCCTAGTCTCTGCCTCTGTCTCTCTCTCTGTCTCTGTCCAAGTCTCTGCCCTAGTCTCCGTCCTAGTCTCTGTCCTAGTCTCTGTCTCTGTCCTAGTCTCTGTCCTAGTCTCTGTCCTTGTCTCTGTCCTAGTCTCTGTCCTAGACTCTGTCTCTATATATGTCTCTGTCTCTGTCCAAGTCTCTGCCCTAGTCTCTGTCCTAGTCTCTGTCCTAGTCTCTGTCTTTGTCTCTGTCCTAGTCTCTGTCCTAGACTCTGTCTCTATATCTGTCTCTGTCTCTGTCCAAGTCTCTGCCCTAGTCTCTGCCTCTGTCTCTGTCTCTGTCTCTGTCCAAGTCTCTGCCCTAGTCTCTGTCTCTGTCTCTGACCTAGTCTCTGTCCTAGCCTCTGTCTCTGTCTCTGTCTCTGTCCCTGTCCTAATCTCTTTCTCTGTCCCACTCGCTGACCTAGTCTCTGTCCGAGTCTCTGTCTCTGTCCCTGTCCCAGTCCCTATCCCTATCCCTGTCCCTCTCCCTGTCCCTGTTCCTGTCCCTGTCTCTGTCCCTGCCCTAGTCTCTGTCTCTGTCTCTGTACAAGTCTCTGCCCTAGTCTCTGTCCTAGCCTCTGTCTCTGTCTCTGTCTCTGTCCCTGTCCTAATCTCTTTCTCTGTCCGACTCGCTGACCTAGTCTCTGTCCGAGTCTCTGTCTCTGTCCCTGTCCCAGTCCCTATCCCTATCCCTGTCCCTCTCCCTGTCCCTGTTCCTGTCCCTGTCTCTGTCCCTGCCCTAGTCTCTGTCTCTGTCTCTGTCCAAGTCTCTGCCCTAGTCTCTGTCCTAGTCTCTGTCCTAATCTCTGTCCTAGTCTCTGTCCTTGTCTCTGTCCTAGTCTCTGTCCTAGACTCTGTCTCTATATCTGTCTCTGTCTCTGTCCAAGTCTCTGCCCTAGTCTCTGCCTCTGTCTCTGTCTCTGTCTCTGTCTCTCTCTCTGTCCTAGTCTCTGTCCTAGACTCTGTCTCTGTCTCTGTCTGTGTGTCTCTCTCTGTCTCTGTCTCTGTCCTAGTCTCTGTCCTAGTCTCTGTCCTAGTCTCTGACCTAGTCTTTGCGCTAGTCTCTGTCCTACTCTCTGTCCTTGCCTCTGTCTCTGTCTCTGTCTTTGTCCAAGTCTCTGTCCAAGTCTGGCCTAGCCTCTGTCGCTGTCTCTGTCTCTGTCTCTGTCCAAGTCTCTGCCCTTGTCTCTGTCCTAGTCTCTGTGCTAGTCACTGTCCTAGTCTCTGTCTCTGTCTCTGTCTCTGTCTCTGTCCAAGTATCTGTCCTAGACTCTGTCCTAGCCTCTGTCTCTGTCTCTGTGTCTGTCCAAGTCTCTGCCCTAGTCTCTGTCTCTGTCTCTGTCCAAGTCTCTGCCCTAGTCTCTGTGCTAGTCTCTGTCCTAATCTCTGTCCTAGACTCTGCCTCTATATCTGTCTCTGTCTCTGTCCAAGTCTCTGCCCTAGTCTCTGCCTCTGTCTCTCTCTCTGTCTCTGTCCAAGTCTCTGCCCTAGTCTCCGTCCTAGTCTCTGTCCTAGTCTCTGTCTCTGTCCTAGTCTCTGTCCTAGTCTCTGTCCTTGTCTCTGTCCTAGTCTCTGTCCTAGACTCTGTCTCTATATATGTCTCTGTCTCTGTCCAAGTCTCTGCCCTAGTCTCTGTCCTAGTCTCTGTCCTAGTCTCTGTCTTTGTCTCTGTCCTAGTCTCTGTCCTAGACTCTGTCTCTATATCTGTCTCTGTCTCTGTCCAAGTCTCTGCCCTAGTCTCTGCCTCTGTCTCTGTCTCTGTCTCTGTCCAAGTCTCTGTCCTACTCGCTGTCCTATTCTCTGTCCTAGTCACTGTCCTAGTCTCTGTCCTAGACTCTGTCCTAGTCTCTGCCCTACTCTCTGTCCTAGCCACGGTCCTAGTCACTGTCCTAGTCTCTATCCCAGTCTCTGTCCTAGTCTCTGTCCTAGTCTCTGTCCTAGACTCTGTCCTAGCCTCTGTCTCTGTCTCTGTGTCTGTGTCTGTCCAAGTCTCTGCCCTAGTCTCTGTCTCTGTCTCTGTCCAAGACTCTGCCCTAGTCTCTGTCCTAGTCTCTGTCCCACTCGCTGACCTAGTCTCTGTCCGAGTCTCTGTCTCTGTCCCTGTCCCTGTCCCTATCCCTATCCCTGTCCCTCCCCTGTCCCTGTTCCTGTCCCTGTCTCTGTCCCTGCCCTAGGCTCTGTCTCTGTCTCTGTCCCTGTCGCTGTCTCTCTGTCTCTGTCTCTGTCTCTGTCCAGGTCTCTGCCCTTGTCTCTGTCCTAGTCTCTGTCCTAGTCTATGTCCTAGACTCTGTCTGTTTCTCTCTCTCTGTCTCTGTCCTAGTCTCTGTCCTAGTCTCTGTCCTAGTCTCTGACCTAGTCTCTGTCCTACTCTCTGTCCTTGCCTCTGTCTCTGTCTCTGTCTTTGTCCAAGTCTCTGTCCAAGTCTGGCCTAGCCTCTGTCGCTGTCTCTGTCTCTGTCTCTGTCCAAGTCTCTGCCCTTGTCTCTGTCCTAGTCTCTGTGCTAGTCACTGTCCTAGTCTCTGTCTCTGTCTCTGTCTCTGTCTCTGTCTCTGTCTCTGTCCAAGTCTCTGTCCTAGACTCTGTCCTAGCCTCTGTCTCTGTCTCTGTGTCTGTCCAAGTCTCTGCCCTAGTCTCTGTCTCTGTCTCTGTCCAAGTCTCTGCCCTAGTCTCTGTGCTAGTCTTTGTCCTAATCTCTGTCCTAGACTCTGCCTCTATATCTGCCTCTGTCTCTGTCCAAGTCTCTGCCCTAGTCTCTGCCTCTGTCTCTCTCTCTGTCTCTGTCCAAGTCTCTGCCCTAGTCTCCTTCCTAGTCTCTGTCCTAGTCTCTGTCTCTGTCCTAGTCTCTGTCCTAGTCTCTGTCCTTGTCTCTGCCCTAGTCTCTTTCCTAGTCTCTGTCCTAGTCTCTGTCTTTGTCTCTGTCCTAGTCTCTGTCCTAGACTCTGTCTCTATATCTGTCTCTGTCTCTGTCCAAGTCTCTGCCCTAGTCTCTGCCTCTGTCCAAGTCTCTGTCCTACTCGCTGTCCTATTCTCTGTCCTAGTCACTGTCCTAGTCTCTGTCCTAGACTCTGTCCTAGTCTCTGCCCTACTCTCTGTCCTAGTCACGGTCCTAGTCACTGTCCTAGTCTCTATCCCAGTCTCTGTCCTAGTCTCTGTCCTAGTCTCTGTCCTAGACTCTGTCCTAGCCTCTGTCTCTGTCTCTGTGTCTGTGTCTGTCCAAGTCACTGCCCTAGTCTCTGTACTAGCTTCTGTCTCTGTCTCTCTGTCTCTGTCTCTGTCTCTGTCCTAGCCGCTATCCTAGATGCTGTCCTAGATTCTGTCCTAGTCTCTGTCCTAGTCTCTGTCCTAGCCTCTGTCCCTGCCCTGTCCCTGTCCTAGTCTCTATCTCTGTCTCTGCCTCTGCCTCTGTCTCTGTCTCTGTCTCTGTCTCTCTCTCTGTCCTAGTCTCTGTCCTAGACTCTGTCTCTGTCTCTGTCTGTGTCTCTCTCTCTGTCTCTGTCTCTGTCTTTGTCCAAGTCTCTGTCCAAGTCTGTACTAGCCTCTGTCGCTGTCTCTGTCTCT
The DNA here is from genome assembly GCA_963971525.1 of Cephus spinipes. Taxonomy (NCBI): domain Eukaryota; kingdom Metazoa; phylum Arthropoda; class Insecta; order Hymenoptera; family Cephidae; genus Cephus; species Cephus spinipes. The sequence continues at coordinate 16,518,000 of OZ020573.1, read as the reverse complement.
GTCTCTGTCCTAGTCTCTGCCGTTGTCTCTGTCCTAGTGTCTGTCCTAGTCACTGTCCTAGTCTCTGTCTTTTTTCTGTCTCTGTCTCTGTGTCTGTCCCAGTCTCTGGCCTAGTCTCTGTCCTTGTCTCTGTCCTTGTATCTGTCCTAGTCTCTGTCCTAGCCTCTGTCTCTGTCTCTGTCTCTGTCCAAGTCTCTGTCCTACACTCTGTCCTAGCCTCTGTCTCTGTCTCTGTCTCTGTGTCTGTCCAAGTCTCTGCCCTAGTCTCTGTCTCTGTCTCTGCCCTAATCTCTGTCCTAGTCTCTGTCCTAATCTCTGTCGTAGACTCTGCCTCTATATCTGTCTCTGTCTCTGTCCAAGTCTCTGCCCTAGTCTCTGCCTCTGTCTCTGTCTCTGTCTCTGTCCAAGTCTCTGCCCTAGACTCCGTCCTAGTCTCTGTGCTAGTCTCTGTCCTTGTCTCTGTCCTAGTCTCTGTCCTAGACTCTGTCTCTATATCTGTCTCTGTCTCTGTCCAAGTCTCTGCCCTAGTCTCTGTCTCTGTCTCTGTCCAAGTCTCTGCCCTAGTCTCTGTGCTAGTCTCTGTCCTAATCTCTGTCCTAGACTCTGCCTCTATATCTGTCTCTGTCTCTGTCCAAGTCTCTGCCCTAGTCTCTGCCTCTGTCTCTCTCTCTGTCTCTGTCCAAGTCTCTGCCCTAGTCTCCGTCCTAGTCTCTGTCCTAGTCTCTGTCTCTGTCCTAGTCTCTGTCCTAGTCTCTGTCCTTGTCTCTGTCCTAGTCTCTGTCCTAGACTCTGTCTCTATATATGTCTCTGTCTCTGTCCAAGTCTCTGCCCTAGTCTCTGTCCTAGTCTCTGTCCTAGTCTCTGTCTTTGTCTCTGTCCTAGTCTCTGTCCTAGACTCTGTCTCTATATCTGTCTCTGTCTCTGTCCAAGTCTCTGCCCTAGTCTCTGCCTCTGTCTCTGTCTCTGTCTCTGTCCAAGTCTCTGTCCTACTCGCTGTCCTATTCTCTGTCCTAGTCACTGTCCTAGTCTCTGTCCTAGACTCTGTCCTAGTCTCTGCCCTACTCTCTGTCCTAGCCACGGTCCTAGTCACTGTCCTAGTCTCTATCCCAGTCTCTGTCCTAGTCTCTGTCCTAGTCTCTGTCCTAGACTCTGTCCTAGCCTCTGTCTCTGTCTCTGTGTCTGTGTCTGTCCAAGTCTCTGCCCTAGTCTCTGTCTCTGTCTCTGTCCAAGACTCTGCCCTAGTCTCTGTCCTAGTCTCTGTCCCACTCGCTGACCTAGTCTCTGTCCGAGTCTCTGTCTCTGTCCCTGTTCCTGTCCCTATCCCTATCCCTGTCCCTCCCCTGTCCCTGTTCCTGTCCCTGTCTCTGTCCCTGCCCTAGGCTCTGTCTCTGTCTCTGTCCCTGTCGCTGTCTCTCTGTCTCTGTCTCTGTCTCTGTCCAGGTCTCTGCCCTTGTCTCTGTCCTAGTCTCTGTCCTAGTCTATGTCCTAGACTCTGTCTGTTTCTCTCTCTCTGTCTCTGTCCTAGTCTCTGTCCTAGTCTCTGTCCTAGTCTCTGACCTAGTCTTTGCGCTAGTCTCTGTCCTACTCTCTGTCCTTGCCTCTGTCTCTGTCTCTGTCTTTGTCCAAGTCTCTGTCCAAGTCTGGCCTAGCCTCTGTCGCTGTCTCTGTCTCTGTCTCTGTCCAAGTCTCTGCCCTTGTCTCTGTCCTAGTCTCTGTGCTAGTCACTGTCCTAGTCTCTGTCTCTGTCTCTGTCTCTGTCTCTGTCTCTGTCTCTGTCCAAGTCTCTGTCCTAGACTCTGTCCTAGCCTCTGTCTCTGTCTCTGTGTCTGTCCAAGTCTCTGCCCTAGTCTCTGTCTCTGTCTCTGTCCAAGTCTCTGCCCTAGTCTCTGTGCTAGTCTCTGTCCTAATCTCTGTCCTAGACTCTGCCTCTATATCTGCCTCTGTCTCTGTCCAAGTCTCTGCCCTAGTCTCTGCCTCTGTCTCTCTCTCTGTCTCTGTCCAAGTCTCTGCCCTAGTCTCCTTCCTAGTCTCTGTCCTAGTCTCTGTCTCTGTCCTAGTCTCTGTCCTAGTCTCTGTCCTTGTCTCTGCCCTAGTCTCTTTCCTAGTCTCTGTCCTAGTCTCTGTCTTTGTCTCTGTCCTAGTCTCTGTCCTAGACTCTGTCTCTATATCTGTCTCTGTCTCTGTCCAAGTCTCTGCCCTAGTCTCTGCCTCTGTCCAAGTCTCTGTCCTACTCGCTGTCCTATTCTCTGTCCTAGTCACTGTCCTAGTCTCTGTCCTAGACTCTGTCCTAGTCTCTGCCCTACTCTCTGTCCTAGTCACGGTCCTAGTCACTGTCCTAGTCTCTATCCCAGTCTCTGTCCTAGTCTCTGTCCTAGTCTCTGTCCTAGACTCTGTCCTAGCCTCTGTCTCTGTCTCTGTGTCTGTGTCTGTCCAAGTCACTGCCCTAGTCTCTGTACTAGCTTCTGTCTCTGTCTCTCTGTCTCTGTCTCTGTCTCTGTCCTAGCCGCTATCCTAGATGCTGTCCTAGATTCTGTCCTAGTCTCTGTCCTAGTCTCTGTCCTAGCCTCTGTCCCTGCCCTGTCCCTGTCCTAGTCTCTATCTCTGTCTCTGCCTCTGCCTCTGTCTCTGTCTCTGTCTCTGTCTCTCTCTCTGTCCTAGTCTCTGTCCTAGACTCTGTCTCTGTCTCTGTCTGTGTCTCTCTCTCTGTCTCTGTCTCTGTCTTTGTCCAAGTCTCTGTCCAAGTCTGTACTAGCCTCTGTCGCTGTCTCTGTCTCTGTCTCTGTCCTAGTCTCTGCCGTTGTCTCTGTCCTAGTGTCTGTCCTAGTCACTGTCCTAGTCTCTGTCTTTTTTCTGTCTCTGTCTCTGTGTCTGTCCCAGTCTCTGGCCTAGTCTCTGTCCTTGTCTCTGTCCTTGTATCTGTCCTAGTCTCTGTCCTAGCCTCTGTCTCTGTCTCTGTCTCTGTCCAAGTCTCTGTCCTACACTCTGTCCTAGCCTCTGTCTCTGTCTCTGTCTCTGTGTCTGTCCAAGTCTCTGCCCTAGTCTCTGTCTCTGTCTCTGCCCTAATCTCTGTCCTAGTCTCTGTCCTAATCTCTGTCGTAGACTCTGCCTCTATATCTGTCTCTGTCTCTGTCCAAGTCTCTGCCCTAGTCTCTGCCTCTGTCTCTGTCTCTGTCTCTGTCCAAGTCTCTGCCCTAGACTCCGTCCTAGTCTCTGTGCTAGTCTCTGTCCTTGTCTCTGTCCTAGTCTCTGTCCTAGACTCTGTCTCTATATCTGTCTCTGTCTCTGTCCAAGTCTCTGCCCTAGTCTCTGTCTCTGTCTCTGTCCAAGTCTCTGCCCTAGTCTCTGTGCTAGTCTCTGTCCTAATCTCTGTCCTAGACTCTGCCTCTATATCTGTCTCTGTCTCTGTCCAAGTCTCTGCCCTAGTCTCTGCCTCTGTCTCTCTCTCTGTCTCTGTCCAAGTCTCTGCCCTAGTCTCCGTCCTAGTCTCTGTCCTAGTCTCTGTCTCTGTCCTAGTCTCTGTCCTAGTCTCTGTCCTTGTCTCTGTCCTAGTCTCTGTCCTAGACTCTGTCTCTATATATGTCTCTGTCTCTGTCCAAGTCTCTGCCCTAGTCTCTGTCCTAGTCTCTGTCCTAGTCTCTGTCTTTGTCTCTGTCCTAGTCTCTGTCCTAGACTCTGTCTCTATATCTGTCTCTGTCTCTGTCCAACTCTCTGCCCTAGTCTCTGCCTCTGTCTCTGTCTCTGTCTCTGTCCAAGTCTCTGTCCTACTCGCTGTCCTATTCTCTGTCCTAGTCACTGTCCTAGTCTCTGTCCTAGACTCTGTCCTAGTCTCTGCCCTACTCTCTGTCCTAGCCACGGTCCTAGTCACTGTCCTAGTCTCTATCCCAGTCTCTGTCCTAGTCTCTGTCCTAGTCTCTGTCCTAGACTCTGTCCTAGCCTCTGTCTCTGTCTCTGTGTCTGCGTCTGTCCAAGTCTCTGCCCTAGTCTCTGTCTCTGTCTCTGTCCAAGACTCTGCCCTAGTCTCTGTCCTAGTCTCTGTCCCACTCGCTGACCTAGTCTCTGTCCGAGTCTCTGTCTCTGTCCCTGTCCCTGTCCCTATCCCTATCCCTGTCCCTCCCCTGTCCCTGTTCCTGTCCCTGTCTCTGTCCCTGCCCTAGGCTCTGTCTCTGTCTCTGTCCCTGTCGCTGTCTCTCTGTCTCTGTCTCTGTCTCTGTCCAGGTCTCTGCCCTTGTCTCTGTCCTAGTCTCTGTCCTAGTCTATGTCCTAGACTCTGTCTGTTTCTCTCTCTCTGTCTCTGTCCTAGTCTCTGTCCTAGTCTCTGTCCTAGTCTCTGTCCAAGTCTCTGCCCTAGTCTCTGTGCTAGTCTCTGTCCTAATCTCTGTCCTAGACTCTGCCTCTATATCTGTCTCTGTCTCTGTCCAAGTCTCTGCCCTAGTCTCTGCCTCTGTCTCTCTCTCTGTCTCTGTCCAAGTCTCTGCCCTAGTCTCCTTCCTAGTCTCTGTCCTAGTCTCTGTCTCTGTCCTAGTCTCTGTCCTAGTCTCTGTCCTTGTCTCTGCCCTAGTCTCTTTCCTAGTCTCTGTCCTAGTCTCTGTCTTTGTCTCTGTCCTAGTCTCTGTCCTAGACTCTGTCTCTATATCTGTCTCTGTCTCTGTCCAAGTCTCTGCCCTAGTCTCTGCCTCTGTCCAAGTCTCTGTCCTACTCGCTGTCCTATTCTCTGTCCTAGTCACTGTCCTAGTCTCTGTCCTAGACTCTGTCCTAGTCTCTGCCCTACTCTCTGTCCTATTCACGGTCCTAGTCACTGTCCTAGTCTCTATCCCAGTCTCTGTCCTAGTCTCTGTCCTAGTCTCTGTCCTAGACTCTGTCCTAGCCTCTGTCTCTGTCTCTGTGTCTGTGTCTGTCCAAGTCACTGCCCTAGTCTCTGTACTAGCTTCTGTCTCTGTCTCTCTGTCTCTGTCTCTGTCTCTGTCCTAGCCGCTATCCTAGATGCTGTCCTAGATTCTGTCCTAGTCTCTGTCCTAGTCTCGTTCCTAGCCTCTGTCCCTGCCCTGTCCCTGTCCTAGTCTCTATCTCTGTCTCTGCCTCTGCCTCTGTCTCTGTCTCTGTCTCTGTCTCTCTCTCTGTCCTAGTCTCTGTCCTAGACTCTGTCTCTGTCTCTGTCTGTGTCTCTCTCTCTGTCTCTGTCTCTGTCTTTGTCCAAGTCTCTGTCCAAGTCTGTACTAGCCTCTGTCGCTGTCTCTGTCTCTGTCTCTGTCCTAGTCTCTGCCGTTGTCTCTGTCCTAGTGTCTGTCCTAGTCACTGTCCTAGTCTCTGTCTTTTTTCTGTCTCTGTCTCTGTGTCTGTCCCAGTCTCTGGCCTAGTCTCTGTCCTTGTCTCTGTCCTTGTATCTGTCCTAGTCTCTGTCCTAGCCTCTGTCTCTGTCTCTGTCTCTGTCCAAGTCTCTGTCCTACACTCTGTCCTAGCCTCTGTCTCTGTCTCTGTCTCTGTGTCTGTCCAAGTCTCTGCCCTAGTCTCTGTCTCTGTCTCTGCCCTAATCTCTGTCCTAGTCTCTGTCCTAATCTCTGTCGTAGACTCTGCCTCTATATCTGTCTCTGTCTCTGTCCAAGTCTCTGCCCTAGTCTCTGCCTCTGTCTCTGTCTCTGTCTCTGTCCAAGTCTCTGTCCTAGACTCCGTCCTAGTCTCTGTCCTAGTCTCTGTCCTTGTCTCTGTCCTAGTCTCTGTCCTAGACTCTGTCTCTATATCTGTCTCTGTCTCTGTCCAAGTCTCTGCCCTAGTCTCTGCCTCTGTCTCTGTCTCTGTCTCTGTCCAAGTCTCTGCCCTAGTCTCTGTCCTAGTCTCTGTCCTAGTCTCTGTCTTTGTCTCTGTCCTAGTCTCTATCCTAGACTCTGTCTCTATATCTGTCTCTGTCTCTGTCCAAGTCTCTGCCCTAGTCTCTGCCTCTGTCTCTGTCTCTGTCTCTGTCCAAGTCTCTGTCCTACTCGCTGTCCTATTCTCTGTCCTAGCCACTGTCCTAGTCTCAGTCCTAGACTCTGTCCTAGTCTCTGCCCTACTCTCTGTCCTAGTCTCTGCCCTAGTCACGGTCATAGTCACTGTCCTAGTCTCTATCCCAGTCTCTGTCCTAGACTCTGTCCTAGCCTCTGTCTCTGTCTCTGTCTCAGTGTCTGTCCAAGTCTCTGCCCTAGTCTTTGTCTCTGTCTCTGTCCAAGACTCTGCCCTAGTCTCTGTCCTAGTCTCTGTCCTAATCTCTGTCCTAGCCTCTGTCCTAGTCTCCGTCCTAGTCTCTGTCCAAGTCTCTGTCTGTCCTAGTCTCTGACCTAGTCTCTGCCCTAGTCTCTGTCCTAGACTCTGTCTCTGTCTCTGTCCCTGTCCTAATCTCTTTCTCTGTCCCACTCGCTGACCTAGTCTCTGTCCGAGTCTCTGCCTCTGTCCCTGTCCCTGTCCCTATCCCTATCATTGTCCCTCTCCCTGTTCCTGTTCCTGACCCTGTCTCTGTCCCTGCCCTAGGCTCTGTCTCTGTCTCTGTCCCTGTCGCTGTCTCTCTGTCTCTGTCTCTGTCTCTGTCCTAGTCTCTGTCCTAGTCTCTGATCTAGTATATGTCCTAGTCTCTGTCCTAGACTCTGTCCCAGCCTCTGTCTCTGTCTCTGTCTCTGTGTCTGTCCAAGTTTCTGCCCTAGTCTCCGTCTCTGTCTCTGACCTAGTCTCTGTCCTAGCTTCTGTCTCTGTCTCTGTCTCTGTCCCTGTCCTAATCTCTTTCTCTGTCCCACTCGCTGACCTAGTCTCTGTCCGAGTCTCTGTCTCTGTTCCTGTCCCTGTCCCTATCCCTATCCCTGTCCCTCTCCCTGTCCCTGTTCCTGTCCCTGTCTCTGTCCCTGCCCTAGTCTCTGTCTCTGTCTCTGTCCAAGACTCTGCCCTAGTCCCTGTCCTAGTCTCTATCCTAATCTCTGTCCTAGTCTCTGTCCTAGTCTCCGCCCTAGTCTCTGACCTAGTCTTTGCCCTAGTCTCTGTCCTACTCTCTGTCCTTGCCTCTGTCTCTGTCTCTGTCCTAGTCTCTGTCCTAGTCTCTGTCCTAGTCTCTGACCTAGTCTTTGCCCTAGTCTCTGTCCTACTCGCTGTCCTTGCCTCTGTCTCTGTCTCTGTCTTTGTCCAAGTCTCTGTCCAAGTCTGTCCTAGCCTCTGTCGCTGTCTCTGTCTCTGTCTCTGTCCAAGTCTCTGCCCATGTCTCTGTCCTAGTCTCTGTCCTAGTCACTGCCCTAGTCTCTGTCTCTGTCTCTGTCTCTGTCTCTGTCTCTGTCCTAGTCTCTGTCCTAGTCTCTGTCCTAGTCTCTGTCCTAGTCTCTGTCCTAGTCTCTGATCTAGTCTTTGCCCTAGTCTCTGTCCTACTCTCTGTCCTTGCCTCTGTCTCTGTCTCTGTCTTTGTCCAAGTCTCTGTCCAAGTCTGTACTAGCCTCTGTCGCTGTCTCTGTCTCTGTCTCTGTCCAAGTCTCTGCCCTTGTCTCTGTCCTAGTCTCTGTCCTAGTCACTGTTCTAGTCTCTGTCTCTGTCTCTGTCTCTGTCTCTGTCCTAGTCTCTGTCCTAGTCTCTGTCCTAGTCTCTGTCCTTGTATCTGTCCTAGTCTCTGTCCTAGTCACTGTTCTAGTCTCTGTCTCTGTCTCTGTCTCTGTCTCTGTCCAAGTCTCTGTCCTACACTCTGTCCTAGCCTCTGTCTCTGTCTCTGTCTCGGTGTCTGTCCAAGTCTCTGCCCTAGTCTCTGTCTCTGTCTCTGTCCAAGTCTCTGCCCTAATCTCTGTCCTAGTCTCTGTCCTAATCTCTGTCCTAGACTCTGCCTCTGTCTCTGTCTCTGCCTCTGTCCAAGTCTCTGCCCTAGTCTCCGTCCTAGTCTCTGTCCTAGTCTCTGTCCTTGTCTCTGTCCTAGTCTCTGTCCTAGACTCTGTCTCTATATCTGTCTCTGTCTCTGTCCAAGTCTCTGCCCTAGTCTCTGTCCAAGTCTCTGCCCTAGTCTCTGCCTCTGTCTCTGTCTCTGTCTCTGTCCAAGTTTCTGTCCTACTCGCTGTCCTATTCTCTGTCCTAGTCACTGTCCTAGTCTCAGTCCTAGACTCTGTCCTAGTCTCTGCCCTACTCTCTGTCCTAGTCTCTGTCCTAGTCACGGTTCTAGTCACTGTCCTAGTCTCTATCCCAGTCTCGGTCCTAGTCTCTGTCCTAGTCTCTGTCCTAGACTCTGTCCTAGCCTCTGTCTCTGTCTCTGTCTCTGTGTCTGTCCAAGTCTCTGCCCTAGTCTCTGTCTCTGTCTCTGTCCAAGACTCTGCCCTAGTCTCTGTCCTAATCTCTGTCCTAGCCTCTGTCCTAGTCTCCGTCCTAGTCTCTGTCCAAGTCTCTGTCTGTCCTAGTCTCTGACCTAGTCTCTGCCCTAGTCTCCGTCCTAGCCTCTGTCTCTCTCTCTGTCTCTGTCCAAGTCTCTGCCCTAGTCTCCGTCCTAGTCTCTGTCCTAGTCTCTGTCTCTGTCCTAGTCTCTGTCCTAGTCTCTGTCCTTGTCTCTGTCCTAGTCTCTGTCCTAGACTCTGTCTCTATATATGTCTCTGTCTCTGTCCAAGTCTCTGCCCTAGTCTCTGTCCTAGTCTCTGTCCTAGTCTCTGTCTTTGTCTCTGTCCTAGTCTCTGTCCTAGACTCTGTCTCTATATCTGTCTCTGTCTCTGTCCAAGTCTCTGCCCTAGTCTCTGCCTCTGTCTCTGTCTCTGTCTCTGTCCAAGTCTCTGTCCTACTCGCTGTCCTATTCTCTGTCCTAGTCACTGTCCTAGTCTCTGTCCTAGACTCTGTCCTAGTCTCTGCCCTACTCTCTGTCCTAGCCACGGTCCTAGTCACTGTCCTAGTCTCTATCCCAGTCTCTGTCCTAGTCTCTGTCCTAGTCTCTGTCCTAGACTCTGTTCTAGCCTCTGTCTCTGTCTCTGTGTCTGCGTCTGTCCAAGTCTCTGCCCTAGTCTCTGTCTCTGTCTCTGTCCAAGACTCTGCCCTAGTCTCTGTCCTAGTCTCTGTCCCACTCGCTGACCTAGTCTCTGTCCGAGTCTCTGTCTCTGTCCCTGTCCCTGTCCCTATCCCTATCCCTGTCCCTCCCCTGTCCCTGTTCCTGTCCCTGTCTCTGTCCCTGCCCTAGGCTCTGTCTCTGTCTCTGTCCCTGTCGCTGTCTCTCTGTCTCTGTCTCTGTCTCTGTCCAGGTCTCTGCCCTTGTCTCTGTCCTAGTCTCTGTCCTAGTCTATGTCCTAGACTCTGTCTGTTTCTCTCTCTCTGTCTCTGTCCTAGTCTCTGTCCTAGTCTCTGTCCTAGTCTCTGTCCAAGTCTCTGCCCTAGTCTCTGTGCTAGTCTCTGTCCTAATCTCTGTCCTAGACTCTGCCTCTATATCTGTCTCTGTCTCTGTCCAAGTCTCTGCCCTAGTCTCTGCCTCTGTCTCTCTCTCTGTCTCTGTCCAAGTCTCTGCCCTAGTCTCCTTCCTAGTCTCTGTCCTAGTCTCTGTCTCTGTCCTAGTCTCTGTCTCTGCCTCTGTCCAAGTCTCTGCCCTAGTCTCCGTCCTAGTCTCTGTCCTAGTCTCTGTCCTTGTCTCTGTCCTAGTCTCTGTCCTAGACTCTGTCTCTATATCTGTCTCTGTCTCTGTCCAAGTCTCTGCCCTAGTCTCTGTCCAAGTCTCTGCCCTAGTCTCTGCCTCTGTCTCTGTCTCTGTCTCTGTCCAAGTCTCTGTCCTACTCGCTGTCCTATTCTCTGTCCTAGTCACTGTCCTAGTCTCAGTCCTAGACTCTGTCCTAGTCTCTGCCCTACTCTCTGTCCTAGTCTCTGTCCTAGTCACGGTTCTAGTCACTGTCCTAGTCTCTATCCCAGTCTCGGTCCTAGTCTCTGTCCTAGTCTCTGTCCTAGACTCTGTCCTAGCCTCTGTCTCTGTCTCTGTCTCTGTGTCTGTCCAAGTCTCTGCCCTAGTCTCTGTCTCTGTCTCTGTCCAAGACTCTGCCCTAGTCTCTGTCCTAATCTCTGTCCTAGCCTCTGTCCTAGTCTCCGTCCTAGTCTCTGTCCAAGTCTCTGTCTGTCCTAGTCTCTGACCTAGTCTCTGCCCTAGTCTCCGTCCTAGCCTCTGTCTCTCTCTCTGTCTCTGTCCAAGTCTCTGCCCTAGTCTCCGTCCTAGTCTCTGTCCTAGTCTCTGTCTCTGTCCTAGTCTCTGTCCTAGTCTCTGTCCTTGTCTCTGTCCTAGTCTCTGTCCTAGACTCTGTCTCTATATATGTCTCTGTCTCTGTCCAAGTCTCTGCCCTAGTCTCTGTCCTAGTCTCTGTCCTAGTCTCTGTCTTTGTCTCTGTCCTAGTCTCTGTCCTAGACTCTGTCTCTATATCTGTCTCTGTCTCTGTCCAAGTCTCTGCCCTAGTCTCTGCCTCTGTCTCTGTCTCTGTCTCTGTCCAAGTCTCTGTCCTACTCGCTGTCCTATTCTCTGTCCTAGTCACTGTCCTAGTCTCTGTCCTAGACTCTGTCCTAGTCTCTGCCCTACTCTCTGTCCTAGCCACGGTCCTAGTCACTGTCCTAGTCTCTATCCCAGTCTCTGTCCTAGTCTCTGTCCTAGTCTCTGTCCTAGACTCTGTCCTAGCCTCTGTCTCTGTCTCTGTGTCTGCGTCTGTCCAAGTCTCTGCCCTAGTCTCTGTCTCTGTCTCTGTCCAAGACTCTGCCCTAGTCTCTGTCCTAGTCTCTGTCCCACTCGCTGACCTAGTCTCTGTCCGAGTCTCTGTCTCTGTCCCTGTCCCTGTCCCTATCCCTATCCCTGTCCCTCCCCTGTCCCTGTTCCTGTCCCTGTCTCTGTCCCTGCCCTAGGCTCTGTCTCTGTCTCTGTCCCTGTCGCTGTCTCTCTGTCTCTGTCTCTGTCTCTGTCCAGGTCTCTGCCCTTGTCTCTGTCCTAGTCTCTGTCCTAGTCTATGTCCTAGACTCTGTCTGTTTCTCTCTCTCTGTCTCTGTCCTAGTCTCTGTCCAAGTCTCTGCCCTAGTCTCTGTGCTAGTCTCTGTCCTAATCTCTGTCCTAGACTCTGCCTCTATATCTGTCTCTGTCTCTGTCCAAGTCTCTGCCCTAGTCTCTGCCTCTGTCTCTCTCTCTGTCTCTGTCCAAGTCTCTGCCCTAGTCTCCTTCCTAGTCTCTGTCCTAGTCTCTGTCTCTGTCCTAGTCTCTGTCCTAGTCTCTGTCCTTGTCTCTGCCCTAGTCTCTTTCCTAGTCTCTGTCCTAGTCTCTGTCTTTGTCTCTGTCCTAGTCTCTGTCCTAGACTCTGTCTCTATATCTGTCTCTGTCTCTGTCCAAGTCTCTGCCCTAGTCTCTGCCTCTGTCCAAGTCTCTGTCCTACTCGCTGTCCTATTCTCTGTCCTAGTCACTGTCCTAGTCTCTGTCCTAGACTCTGTCCTAGTCTCTGCCCTACTCTCTGTCCTAGTCACGGTCCTAGTCACTGTCCTAGTCTCTATCCCAGTCTCTGTCCTAGTCTCTGTCCTAGTCTCTGTCCTAGACTCTGTCCTAGCCTCTGTCTCTGTCTCTGTGTCTGTGTCTGTCCAAGTCACTGCCCTAGTCTCTGTACTAGCTTCTGTCTCTGTCTCTCTGTCTCTGTCTCTGTCTCTGTCCTAGCCGCTATCCGAGATGCTGTCCTAGATTCTGTCCTAGTCTCTGTCCTAGTCTCGTTCCTAGCCTCTGTCCCTGCCCTGTCCCTGTCCTAGTCTCTATCTCTGTCTCTGCCTCTGCCTCTGTCTCTGTCTCTGTCTCTGTCTCTCTCTCTGTCCTAGTCTCTGTCCTAGACTCTGTCTCTGTCTCTGTCTGTGTCTCTCTCTCTGTCTCTGTCTCTGTCTTTGTCCAAGTCTCTGTCCAAGTCTGTACTAGCCTCTGTCGCTGTCTCTGTCTCTGTCTCTGTCCTAGTCTCTGCCGTTGTCTCTGTCCTAGTGTCTGTCCTAGTCACTGTCCTAGTCTCTGTCTTTTTTCTGTCTCTGTCTCTGTGTCTGTCCCAGTCTCTGGCCTAGTCTCTGTCCTTGTCTCTGTCCTTGTATCTGTCCTAGTCTCTGTCCTAGCCTCTGTCTCTGTCTCTGTCTCTGTCCAAGTCTCTGTCCTACACTCTGTCCTAGCCTCTGTCTCTGTCTCTGTCTCTGTGTCTGTCCAAGTCTCTGCCCTAGTCTCTGTCTCTGTCTCTGCCCTAATCTCTGTCCTAGTCTCTGTCCTAATCTCTGTCGTAGACTCTGCCTCTATATCTGTCTCTGTCTCTGTCCAAGTCTCTGCCCTAGTCTCTGCCTCTGTCTCTGTCTCTGTCTCTGTCCAAGTCTCTGTCCTAGACTCCGTCCTAGTCTCTGTCCTAGTCTCTGTCCTTGTCTCTGTCCTAGTCTCTGTCCTAGACTCTGTCTCTATATCTGTCTCTGTCTCTGTCCAAGTCTCTGCCCTAGTCTCTGCCTCTGTCTCTGTCTCTGTCTCTGTCCAAGTCTCTGCCCTAGTCTCTGTCCTAGTCTCTGTCCTAGTCTCTGTCTTTGTCTCTGTCCTAGTCTCTATCCTAGACTCTGTCTCTATATCTGTCTCTGTCTCTGTCCAAGTCTCTGCCCTAGTCTCTGCCTCTGTCTCTGTCTCTGTCTCTGTCCAAGTCTCTGTCCTACTCGCTGTCCTATTCTCTGTCCTAGCCACTGTCCTAGTCTCAGTCCTAGACTCTGTCCTAGTCTCTGCCCTACTCTCTGTCCTAGTCTCTGCCCTAGTCACGGTCATAGTCACTGTCCTAGTCTCTATCCCAGTCTCTGTCCTAGACTCTGTCCTAGCCTCTGTCTCTGTCTCTGTCTCAGTGTCTGTCCAAGTCTCTGCCCTAGTCTTTGTCTCTGTCTCTGTCCAAGACTCTGCCCTAGTCTCTGTCCTAGTCTCTGTCCTAATCTCTGTCCTAGCCTCTGTCCTAGTCTCCGTCCTAGTCTCTGTCCAAGTCTCTGTCTGTCCTAGTCTCTGACCTAGTCTCTGCCCTAGTCTCTGTCCTAGACTCTGTCTCTGTCTCTGTCCCTGTCCTAATCTCTTTCTCTGTCCCACTCGCTGACCTAGTCTCTGTCCGAGTCTCTGCCTCTGTCCCTGTCCCTGTCCCTATCCCTATCATTGTCCCTCTCCCTGTCCCTGTTCCTGACCCTGTCTCTGTCCCTGCCCTAGGCTCTGTCTCTGTCTCTGTCCCTGTCGCTGTCTCTCTGTCTCTGTCTCTGTCTCTGTCCTAGTCTCTGTCCTAGTCTCTGATCTAGTATATGTCCTAGTCTCTGTCCTAGACTCTGTCCCAGCCTCTGTCTCTGTCTCTGTCTCTGTGTCTGTCCAAGTTTCTGCCCTAGTCTCCGTCTCTGTCTCTGACCTAGTCTCTGTCCTAGCTTCTGTCTCTGTCTCTGTCTCTGTCCCTGTCCTAATCTCTTTCTCTGTCCCACTCGCTGACCTAGTCTCTGTCCGAGTCTCTGTCTCTGTTCCTGTCCCTGTCCCTATCCCTATCCCTGTCCCTCTCCCTGTCCCTGTTCCTGTCCCTGTCTCTGTCCCTGCCCTAGTCTCTGTCTCTGTCTCTGTCCATGTCTCTGCCCTAGTCTCTGTCCTAGTCTCTGTCCATATCTCTGTCCTAGTCTCTGTCCTAGTCTCCGGCCTAGTCTCCGTCCTAGTCTCTGTCTCTGTCCAAGACTCTGCCCTAGTCCCTGTCCTAGTCTCTATCCTAATCTCTGTCCTAGTCTCTGTCCTAGTCTCCGCCCTAGTCTCTGACCTAGTCTTTGCCCTAGTCTCTGTCCTACTCTCTGTCCTTGCCTCTGTCTCTGTCTCTGTCCTAGTCTCTGTCCTAGTCTCTGTCCTAGTCTCTGACCTAGTCTTTGCCCTAGTCTCTGTCCTACTCGCTGTCCTTGCCTCTGTCTCTGTCTCTGTCTTTGTCCAAGTCTCTGTCCAAGTCTGTCCTAGCCTCTGTCGCTGTCTCTGTCTCTGTCTCTGTCCAAGTCTCTGCCCATGTCTCTGTCCTAGTCTCTGTCCTAGTCACTGCCCTAGTCTCTGTCTCTGTCTCTGTCTCTGTCTCTGTCTCTGTCCTAGTCTCTGTCCTAGTCTCTGTCCTAGTCTCTGTCCTAGTCTCTGTCCTAGTCTCTGACCTAGTCTTTGCCCTAGTCTCTGTCCTACTCTCTGTCCTTGCCTCTGTCTCTGTCTCTGTCTTTGTCCAAGTCTCTGTCCAAGTCTGTACTAGCCTCTGTCGCTGTCTCTGTCTCTGTCTCTGTCCAAGTCTCTGCCCTTGTCTCTGTCCTAGTCTCTGTCCTAGTCACTGTTCTAGTCTCTGTCTCTGTCTCTGTCTCTGTCTCTGTCCTAGTCTCTGTCCTAGTCTCTGTCCTAGTCTCTGTCCTTGTATCTGTCCTAGTCTCTGTCCTAGTCACTGTTCTAGTCTCTGTCTCTGTCTCTGTCTCTGTCTCTGTCCAAGTCTCTGTCCTACACTCTGTCCTAGCCTCTGTCTCTGTCTCTGTCTCGGTGTCTGTCCAAGTCTCTGCCCTAGTCTCTGTCTCTGTCTCTGTCCAAGTCTCTGCCCTAATCTCTGTCCTAGTCTCTGTCCTAATCTCTGTCCTAGACTCTGCCTCTGTCTCTGTCTCTGCCTCTGTCCAAGTCTCTGCCCTAGTCTCCGTCCTAGTCTCTGTCCTAGTCTCTGTCCTTGTCTCTGTCCTAGTCTCTGTCCTAGACTCTGTCTCTATATCTGTCTCTGTCTCTGTCCAAGTCTCTGCCCTAGTCTCTGCCTCTGTCCAAGTCTCTGTCCTACTCGCTGTCCTATTCTCTGTCCTAGTCACTGTCCTAGTCTCTGTCCTAGACTCTGTCCTAGTCTCTGCCCTACTCTCTGTCCTAGTCACGGTCCTAGTCACTGTCCTAGTCTCTATCCCAGTCTCTGTCCTAGTCTCTGTCCTAGTCTCTGTCCTAGACTCTGTCCTAGCCTCTGTCTCTGTCTCTGTGTCTGTGTCTGTCCAAGTCACTGCCCTAGTCTCTGTACTAGCTTCTGTCTCTGTCTCTCTGTCTCTGTCTCTGTCTCTGTCCTAGCCGCTATCCGAGATGCTGTCCTAGATTCTGTCCTAGTCTCTGTCCTAGTCTCGTTCCTAGCCTCTGTCCCTGCCCTGTCCCTGTCCTAGTCTCTATCTCTGTCTCTGCCTCTGCCTCTGTCTCTGTCTCTGTCTCTGTCTCTCTCTCTGTCCTAGTCTCTGTCCTAGACTCTGTCTCTGTCTCTGTCTGTGTCTCTCTCTCTGTCTCTGTCTCTGTCTTTGTCCAAGTCTCTGTCCAAGTCTGTACTAGCCTCTGTCGCTGTCTCTGTCTCTGTCTCTGTCCTAGTCTCTGCCGTTGTCTCTGTCCTAGTGTCTGTCCTAGTCACTGTCCTAGTCTCTGTCTTTTTTCTGTCTCTGTCTCTGTGTCTGTCCCAGTCTCTGGCCTAGTCTCTGTCCTTGTCTCTGTCCTTGTATCTGTCCTAGTCTCTGTCCTAGCCTCTGTCTCTGTCTCTGTCTCTGTCCAAGTCTCTGTCCTACACTCTGTCCTAGCCTCTGTCTCTGTCTCTGTCTCTGTGTCTGTCCAAGTCTCTGCCCTAGTCTCTGTCTCTGTCTCTGCCCTAATCTCTGTCCTAGTCTCTGTCCTAATCTCTGTCGTAGACTCTGCCTCTATATCTGTCTCTGTCTCTGTCCAAGTCTCTGCCCTAGTCTCTGCCTCTGTCTCTGTCTCTGTCTCTGTCCAAGTCTCTGTCCTAGACTCCGTCCTAGTCTCTGTCCTAGTCTCTGTCCTTGTCTCTGTCCTAGTCTCTGTCCTAGACTCTGTCTCTATATCTGTCTCTGTCTCTGTCCAAGTCTCTGCCCTAGTCTCTGCCTCTGTCTCTGTCTCTGTCTCTGTCCAAGTCTCTGCCCTAGTCTCTGTCCTAGTCTCTGTCCTAGTCTCTGTCTTTGTCTCTGTCCTAGTCTCTATCCTAGACTCTGTCTCTATATCTGTCTCTGTCTCTGTCCAAGTCTCTGCCCTAGTCTCTGCCTCTGTCTCTGTCTCTGTCTCTGTCCAAGTCTCTGTCCTACTCGCTGTCCTATTCTCTGTCCTAGCCACTGTCCTAGTCTCAGTCCTAGACTCTGTCCTAGTCTCTGCCCTACTCTCTGTCCTAGTCTCTGCCCTAGTCACAGTCATAGTCACTGTCCTAGTCTCTATCCCAGTCTCTGTCCTAGACTCTGTCCTAGCCTCTGTCTCTGTCTCTGTCTCAGTGTCTGTCCAAGTCTCTGCCCTAGTCTTTGTCTCTGTCTCTGTCCAAGACTCTGCCCTAGTCTCTGTCCTAGTCTCTGTCCTAATCTCTGTCCTAGCCTCTGTCCTAGTCTCCGTCCTAGTCTCTGTCCAAGTCTCTGTCTGTCCTAGTCTCTGACCTAGTCTCTGCCCTAGTCTCTGTCCTAGACTCTGTCTCTGTCTCTGTCCCTGTCCTAATCTCTTTCTCTGTCCCACTCGCTGACCTAGTCTCTGTCCGAGTCTCTGCCTCTGTCCCTGTCCCTGTCCCTATCCCTATCATTGTCCCTCTCCCTGTCCCTGTTCCTGACCCTGTCTCTGTCCCTGCCCTAGGCTCTGTCTCTGTCTCTGTCCCTGTCGCTGTCTCTCTGTCTCTGTCTCTGTCTCTGTCCTAGTCTCTGTCCTAGTCTCTGATCTAGTATATGTCCTAGTCTCTGTCCTAGACTCTGTCCCAGCCTCTGTCTCTGTCTCTGTCTCTGTGTCTGTCCAAGTTTCTGCCCTAGTCTCCGTCTCTGTCTCTGACCTAGTCTCTGTCCTAGCTTCTGTCTCTGTCTCTGTCTCTGTCCCTGTCCTAATCTCTTTCTCTGTCCCACTCGCTGACCTAGTCTCTGTCCGAGTCTCTGTCTCTGTTCCTGTCCCTGTCCCTATCCCTATCCCTGTCCCTCTCCCTGTCCCTGTTCCTGTCCCTGTCTCTGTCCCTGCCCTAGTCTCTGTCTCTGTCTCTGTCCATGTCTCTGCCCTAGTCTCTGTCCTAGTCTCTGTCCATATCTCTGTCCTAGTCTCTGTCCTAGTCTCCGGCCTAGTCTCCGTCCTAGTCTCTGTCTCTGTCCAAGACTCTGCCCTAGTCCCTGTCCTAGTCTCTATCCTAATCTCTGTCCTAGTCTCTGTCCTAGTCTCCGCCCTAGTCTCTGACCTAGTCTTTGCCCTAGTCTCTGTCCTACTCTCTGTCCTTGCCTCTGTCTCTGTCTCTGTCCTAGTCTCTGTCCTAGTCTCTGTCCTAGTCTCTGACCTAGTCTTTGCCCTAGTCTCTGTCCTACTCGCTGTCCTTGCCTCTGTCTCTGTCTCTGTCTTTGTCCAAGTCTCTGTCCAAGTCTGTCCTAGCCTCTGTCGCTGTCTCTGTCTCTGTCTCTGTCCAAGTCTCTGCCCATGTCTCTGTCCTAGTCTCTGTCCTAGTCACTGCCCTAGTCTCTGTCTCTGTCTCTGTCTCTGTCTCTGTCTCTGTCCTAGTCTCTGTCCTAGTCTCTGTCCTAGTCTCTGTCCTAGTCTCTGTCCTAGTCTCTGACCTAGTCTTTGCCCTAGTCTCTGTCCTACTCTCTGTCCTTGCCTCTGTCTCTGTCTCTGTCTTTGTCCAAGTCTCTGTCCAAGTCTGTACTAGCCTCTGTCGCTGTCTCTGTCTCTGTCTCTGTCCAAGTCTCTGCCCTTGTCTCTGTCCTAGTCTCTGTCCTAGTCACTGTTCTAGTCTCTGTCTCTGTCTCTGTCTCTGTCTCTGTCCTAGTCTCTGTCCTAGTCTCTGTCCTAGTCTCTGTCCTTGTATCTGTCCTAGTCTCTGTCCTAGTCACTGTTCTAGTCTCTGTCTCTGTCTCTGTCTCTGTCTCTGTCCAAGTCTCTGTCCTACACTCTGTCCTAGCCTCTGTCTCTGTCTCTGTCTCGGTGTCTGTCCAAGTCTCTGCCCTAGTCTCTGTCTCTGTCTCTGTCCAAGTCTCTGCCCTAATCTCTGTCCTAGTCTCTGTCCTAATCTCTGTCCTAGACTCTGCCTCTGTCTCTGTCTCTGCCTCTGTCCAAGTCTCTGCCCTAGTCTCCGTCCTAGTCTCTGTCCTAGTCTCTGTCCTTGTCTCTGTCCTAGTCTCTGTCCTAGACTCTGTCTCTATATCTGTCTCTGTCTCTGTCCAAGTCTCTGCCCTAGTCTCTGTCCAAGTCTCTGCCCTAGTCTCTGCCTCTGTCTCTGTCTCTGTCTCTGTCCAAGTCTCTGCCCTAGTCTCTGTCCTAGTCTCTGTCCTAGTCTCTGTCTTTGTCTCTGTCCTAGTCTCTATCCTAGACTCTGTCTCTATATCTGTCTCTGTCTCTGTCCAAGTCTCTGTCCTACTCGCTGTCCTATTCTCTGTCCTAGTCACTGTCCTAGTCTCAGTCCTAGACTCTGTCCTAGTCTCTGCCCTACTCTCTGTCCTAGTCTCTGTCCTAGTCACGGTTCTAGTCACTGTCCTAGTCTCTATCCCAGTCTCGGTCCTAGTCTCTGTCCTAGTCTCTGTCCTAGACTCTGTCCTAGCCTCTGTCTCTGTCTCTGTCTCTGTGTCTGTCCAAGTCTCTGCCCTAGTCTCTGTCTCTGTCTCTGTCCAAGACTCTGCCCTAGTCTCTGTCCTAATCTCTGTCCTAGCCTCTGTCCTAGTCTCCGTCCTAGACTCTGTCCAAGTCTCTGTCTGTCCTAGTCTCTGACCTAGTCTCTGCCCTAGTCTCCGTCCTAGCCTCTGTCTCTGTCTCTGTCTCTGTCCCTGTCCTAATCTCTTTCTCTGTCCCACTCGCTGACCTAGTCTCTGTCCGAGTCTCTGCCTCTGTCCCTGTCCCTATCCCTATCCCTGTCCCTCTCCCTGTCCCTGTTCCTGTCCCTGTCTCTGTCCCTGCCCTAGGCTCTGTCTCTGTCTCTGTCCCTGTCGCTGTCTCTCTGTCTCTGTCTCTGTCTCTGTCCTAGTCTCTGTCCTAGACTCTGTCCTAGCCTCTGTCTCTGTCTCTGTCTCTGTGTCTGTCCAAGTCTCTGCCCTAGTCTCTGTCTCTGTCCAAGACTCTGCCCTAGTCTCTGTCCTAGTCTCTATCCTAATCTCTGTCCTAGTCTCTGTCCTAGTCTCCGTCCTAGTCTCTGACCTAGTCTTTGCCCTAGTCTCTGTCCTACTCTCTGTCCTTGCCTCTGTCTCTGTCTCTGTCCTAGTCTCTGTCCTAGTCTCTGTCCTAGTCTCTGACCTAGTCTTTGCCCTAGTCTCTGTCCTACTCGCTGTCCTTGCCTCTGTCTCTGTCTCTGTCTTTGTCCAAGTCTCTGTCCAAGTCTGTCCTAGCCTCTGTCGCTGTCTCTGTCTCTGTCTCTGTCCAAGTCTCTGCCCTTGTCTCTGTCCTAGTCTCTGTCCTAGTCACTGTCCTAGTCTCTGTCTCTGTCTCTGTCTCTGTCTCTGTCCTAGTCTCTGTTCTAGTCTCTGTCCTAGTCTCTGTCCTAGTCTCTGTCCTAGACTCTGACCTAGTCTTTGCCCTAGTCTCTGTACTACTCTCTGTCCTTGCCTCTGTCTCTGTCTCTGTCTTTGTCCAAGTCTCTGTCCAAGTCTGTACTAGCCTCTGTCGCTGTCTCTGTCTCTGTCCAAGTCTCTGCCCTTGTCTCTGTCCTAGTCTCTGTCCTAGTCACTGTCCTAGTCTCTGTCTCTGTCTCTGTCTCTGTCTCTGTCTCTGTCCTAGTCTCTGTCCTAGTCTCTGTCCTAGTCTCTGTCCTTGTATCTGTCCTAGTCTCTGTCCTAGCCTCTGTCTCTGTCTCTGTCTCTGTCTCTGTCCAAGTCTCTGTCCTAAACTCTGTCCTAGCCTCTGTCTCTGTCTCTGTCTCTGTGTCTGTCCAAGTCTCTGCCCCAGTCTCTGTCTCTGTCTCTGTCCAAGTCTCTGCCATAATCTCTGTCCTAGTCTCTGTCCTAATCTCTGTCCTAGACTCTGCCTCTATACCTGTCTCTGTCTCTGTCCAAGTCTCTGCCCTAGTCTCTGCCTCTGTCTCTGTCCAAGTCTCTGCCCTAGTCTCCGTCCTAGTCTCTGTCCTAGTCTCTGTCCTTGTCTCTGTCCTAGTCTCTGTCCTAGACTCTGTCTCTATATCTGTCTCTGTCTCTGTCCAAGTCTCTGCCCTAGTCTCTGCCTCTGTCTCTGACCTAGTCTCTGTCCTAGCTTCTGTCTCTGTCTCTGTCTCTGTCCCTGTCCTAATCTCTTTCTCTGTCCCACTCGCTGCCCTAGTCTCTGTCTCTGTCTCTGTCCAAGTCTCTGCCCTAATCTCTGTCCTAGTCTCTGTCCTAATCTCTGTCCTAGACTCTGCCTCTATATCTGTCTCTGTCTCTGTCCAAGTCACTGCCCTAGTCTCTGCCTCTGTCTCTGTCTCTGTCTCTGTCCAAGTCTCTGCCCTAGTCTCCGTCCTAGTCTCTGTCCTAGTCTCTGTCTTTGTCTCTGTCCTAGTCTCTATCCTAGACTCTGTCTCTATATCTGTCTCTGTCTCTGTCCAAGTCTCTGCCCTAGTCTCTGCCTCTGTCTCTGTCTCTGTCTCTGTCCAAGTCTCTGTCCTACTCGCTGTCCTATTCTCCGTCCTAGTCACTGTCCTAGTCTCAGTCCTAGACTCTGTCCTAGTCTCTGCCCTACTCTCTGTCCTAGTCTCTGTCCTAGTCACGGTCCTAGTCACTGTGCTAGTCTCTATCCCAGTCTCTGTCCTAGTCTCTGTCCTAGTCTCTGTCCTAGACTCTGTCCTAGCCTCTGTCTCTGTCTCTGTCTCTGTGACTGTCCAAGTCTCTGCCCTAGTCTCTGTCTCTGTCTCTGTCCAAGTCTCTGCCCTAATCTCTGTCCTAGTCTCTGTCCTAATCTCTGTCCTAGACTCTGCCTCTATATCTGTCTCTGTCTCTGTCCAAGTCACTGCCCTAGTCTCTGCCTCTGTCTCTGTCTCTGTCTCTGTCCAAGTCTCTGCCCTAGTCTCCGTCCTAGTCTCTGTCCTAGTCTCTGTCTTTGTCTCTGTCCTAGTCTCTATCCTAGACTCTGTCTCTATATCTGTCTCTGTCTCTGTCCAAGTCTCTGCCCTAGTCTCTGCCTCTGTCTCTGTCTCTGTCTCTGTCCAAGTCTCTGTCCTACTCGCTGTCCTATTCTCTGTCCTAGTCACTGTCCTAGTCTCAGTCCTAGACTCTGTCCTAGTCTCTGCCCTACTCTCTGTCCTAGTCTCTGTCCTAGTCACGGTCCTAGTCACTGTGCTAGTCTCTATCCCAGTCTCTGTCCTAGTCTCTGTCCTAGTCTCTGTCCTAGACTCTGTCCTAGCCTCTGTCTCTGTCTCTGTCTCTGTGACTGTCCAAGTCTCTGCCCTAGTCTCTGTCTCTGTCTCTGTCCAAGTCTCTGCCCTAATCTCTGTCCTAGTCTCTGTCCTAATCTCTGTCCTAGACTCTGCCTCTATATCTGTCTCTGTCTCTGTCCAAGTCACTGCCCTAGTCTCTGCCTCTGTCTCTGTCTCTGTCTCTGTCCAAGTCTCTGCCCTAGTCTCCGTCCTAGTCTCTGTCCTAGTCTCTGTCTTTGTCTCTGTCCTAGTCTCTATCCTAGACTCTGTCTCTATATCTGTCTCTGTCTCTGTCCAAGTCTCTGCCCTAGTCTCTGCCTCTGTCTCTGTCTCTGTCTCTGTCCAAGTCTCTGTCCTACTCGCTGTCCTATTCTCTGTCCTAGTCACTGTCCTAGTCTCAGTCCTAGACTCTGTCCTAGTCTCTGCCCTACTCTCTGTCCTAGTCTCTGTCCTAGTCACGGTCCTAGTCACTGTCCTAGTCTCTATCCCAGTCTCTGTCCTAGTCTCTGTCCTAGTCTCTGTCCTAGACTCTGTCCTAGCCTCTGTCTCTGTCTCTGTCTCTGTGTCTGACCAAGTCTCTGCCCTAGTCTCTGTCTCTGTCTCTGTCCAAGACTCTGCCCTAGTCTCTGTCCTAGTCTCTGTCCTAATCTCTGTCCTAGCCTCTGTCCTAGTCTCCGTCCTAGTCTCTGTCCAAGTCTCTGTCTGTCCTAGTCTCTGACCTAGTCTCTGCCCTAGTCTCTGTCCTAGCCTCTGTCTCTGTCTCTGTCTCTGTCCCTGTCCTAATCTCTTTCGCTGTCCCACTCGCTGACCTAGTCTCTGTCCGAGTCTCTGCCTCTGTCCCTGTCCCTGTCCCTATCCCTATCCCTGTCCCTCTCCCTGTCCCTGTTCCTGACCCTGTCTCTGTCCCTGCCCTAGGCTCTGTCTCTGTCTCTGTCCCTGTCGCTGTCTCTCTGTCTCTGTCTCTGTCTCTGTCCTAGTCTCTGTCCTAGTCTCTGATCTAGTATATGTCCTAGTCTCTGTCCTAGACTCTGTCCCAGCCTCTGTCTCTATCTCTGTCTCTGTGTCTGTCCAAGTCTCTGCCCTAGTCTCCGTCTCTGTCTCTGACCTAGTCTCTGTCCTAGCTTCTGTCTCTGTCTCTGTCTCTGTCCCTGTCCTAATCTCTTTCTCTGTCCCCCTCGCTGACCTAGTCTCTGTCCGAGTCTCTGTCTCTGTCCCTGTCACTGTCCCTATCCCTATCCCTGTCCCTCTCCCTGTCCCTGTTCCTGTCCCTGTCTCTGTCCCTGCCCTAGTCTCTGTCTCTGCCCAAGACTCTGCCCTAGTCCCTGTCCTAGTCTTTATCCTAATCTCTGTCCTAGTCTCTGTCCTAGTCTCCGTCCTAGTCTCTGACCTAGTCTTTGCCCTAGTCTCTGTCCTACTCTCTGTCCTTGCCTCTGTCTCTGTCTCTGTCCTAGTCTCTGTCCTAGTCTCTGTCCTAGTCTCTGTCCTAGTCACTGCCCTAGTCTCTGTCTCTGTCTCTGTCTCTGTTTCTGTCTCTGTCCTAGTCTCTGTCCTAGTCTCTGTCCTAGTCTCTGTCCTAGTCTCTGACCTAGTCTTTGCCCTAGTCTCTGTCCTACTCTCTGTCCTTGCCTCTGTCTCTGTCTCTGTCTTTGTCCAAGTCTCTGTCCAAGTCTGTACTAGCCTCTGTCGCTGTCTCTGTCTCTGTCCAAGTCTCTGCCCTTGTCTCTGTCCTAGTCTCTGTCCTAGTCACTGTCTCTGTCTCTGTCTCTGTCCTAGTCTCTGTCCTAGTCTCTGTCCTTGTATCTGTCCTAGTCTCTGTCCTAGCCTCTGTCTCTGTCTCTGTCTCTGTCTCTGTCCAAGTCTCTGTCCTACACTCTGTCCTAGCCTCTGTCTCTGTCTCTGTCTCTGTGTCTGTCCAAGTCTCTGCCCTAGACTCTGTCTCTGTCTCTGTACAAGTCTCTGCCCTAATCTCTGTCCTAGTCTCTGTCCTAATCTCTGTCCTAGACTCTGCCTCTATATCTGTCTCTGTCTCTGTCAAAGTCTCTGCCCTAGTCTCTGCCTCTGTCTCTGTCTCTGTCCAAGTCTCTGCCCTAGTCTCCGTCCTAGTCTCTGTCCTTGTCTCTGTCCTAGGCTCTGTCCTAGACTCTGTCTCTATATCTGTCTCTGTCTCTGTCCAAGTCTCTGCCCTAGTCTCTGCCTCTGTCTCTGTCTCTGTCTCTGTCCAAGTCTCTGCCCTAGTCTCTGTCCTAGTCTCTGTCCTAGTCTCTGTCTTTGTCTCTGTCCTAGTCTCTATCCTAGACTCTGTCTCTATATCTGTCTCTGTCTCTGTCCAAGTCTCTGTCCTACTCGCTGTCCTATTCTCTGTCCTAGTCACTGTCCTAGTTTCAGTCCTAGACTCTGTCCTAGTCTCTGCCCTACTCTCTGTCCTAGTCTCTGTCCTAGTCACGGTCCTAGTCACTGTCCTAGTCTCTATCCCAGTCTCTGTCCTAGTCTCTGTCCTAGTCTCTGTCCTAGACTCTGTCCTAGCCTCTGTGTCTGTCCAAGTCTCTGCCCTTGTCTCTGTCTCTGTCTCTGACCAAGACTCTGCCCTAGTCTCTGTCCTAGTCTCTGTCCTAATCTCTGTCCTAGCCTCTGTCCTAGTCTCCGTCCTAGTCTCTGTCCAAGTCTCTGTCTGTCCTAGTCTCTGACCTAGTCTCTGCCCTAGTCTCTGTCCAAGTCTCTGCCCTAGTCTCTGCCTCTGTCTCTGACCTAGTCTCTGTCCTAGCTTCTGTCTCTGTCTCTGTCTCTGTCCCTGTCCTAATCTCTTTCTCTGTCCCACTCGCTGCCCTAGTCTCTGTCTCTGTCTCTGTCCAAGTCTCTGCCCTAATCTCTGTCCTAGTCTCTGTCCTAATCTCTGTCCTAGACTCTGCCTCTATATCTGTCTCTGTCTCTGTCCAAGTCACTGCCCTAGTCTCTGCCTCTGTCTCTGTCTCTGTCTCTGTCCAAGTCTCTGCCCTAGTCTCCGTCCTAGTCTCTGTCCTAGTCTCTGTCTTTGTCTCTGTCCTAGTCTCTATCCTAGACTCTGTCTCTATATCTGTCTCTGTCTCTGTCCAAGTCTCTGCCCTAGTCTCTGCCTCTGTCTCTGTCTCTGTCTCTGTCCAAGTCTCTGTCCTACTCGCTGTCCTATTCTCCGTCCTAGTCACTGTCCTAGTCTCAGTCCTAGACTCTGTCCTAGTCTCTGCCCTACTCTCTGTCCTAGTCTCTGTCCTAGTCACGGTCCTAGTCACTGTGCTAGTCTCTATCCCAGTCTCTGTCCTAGTCTCTGTCCTAGTCTCTGTCCTAGACTCTGTCCTAGCCTCTGTCTCTGTCTCTGTCTCTGTGACTGTCCAAGTCTCTGCCCTAGTCTCTGTCTCTGTCTCTGTCCAAGTCTCTGCCCTAATCTCTGTCCTAGTCTCTGTCCTAATCTCTGTCCTAGACTCTGCCTCTATATCTGTCTCTGTCTCTGTCCAAGTCACTGCCCTAGTCTCTGCCTCTGTCTCTGTCTCTGTCTCTGTCCAAGTCTCTGCCCTAGTCTCCGTCCTAGTCTCTGTCCTAGTCTCTGTCTTTGTCTCTGTCCTAGTCTCTATCCTAGACTCTGTCTCTATATCTGTCTCTGTCTCTGTCCAAGTCTCTGCCCTAGTCTCTGCCTCTGTCTCTGTCTCTGTCTCTGTCCAAGTCTCTGTCCTACTCGCTGTCCTATTCTCTGTCCTAGTCACTGTCCTAGTCTCAGTCCTAGACTCTGTCCTAGTCTCTGCCCTACTCTCTGTCCTAGTCTCTGTCCTAGTCACGGTCCTAGTCACTGTGCTAGTCTCTATCCCAGTCTCTGTCCTAGTCTCTGTCCTAGTCTCTGTCCTAGACTCTGTCCTAGCCTCTGTCTCTGTCTCTGTCTCTGTGACTGTCCAAGTCTCTGCCCTAGTCTCTGTCTCTGTCTCTGTCCAAGTCTCTGCCCTAATCTCTGTCCTAGTCTCTGTCCTAATCTCTGTCCTAGACTCTGCCTCTATATCTGTCTCTGTCTCTGTCCAAGTCACTGCCCTAGTCTCTGCCTCTGTCTCTGTCTCTGTCTCTGTCCAAGTCTCTGCCCTAGTCTCCGTCCTAGTCTCTGTCCTAGTCTCTGTCTTTGTCTCTGTCCTAGTCTCTATCCTAGACTCTGTCTCTATATCTGTCTCTGTCTCTGTCCAAGTCTCTGCCCTAGTCTCTGCCTCTGTCTCTGTCTCTGTCTCTGTCCAAGTCTCTGTCCTACTCGCTGTCCTATTCTCTGTCCTAGTCACTGTCCTAGTCTCAGTCCTAGACTCTGTCCTAGTCTCTGCCCTACTCTCTGTCCTAGTCTCTGTCCTAGTCACGGTCCTAGTCACTGTCCTAGTCTCTATCCCAGTCTCTGTCCTAGTCTCTGTCCTAGTCTCTGTCCTAGACTCTGTCCTAGCCTCTGTCTCTGTCTCTGTCTCTGTGTCTGACCAAGTCTCTGCCCTAGTCTCTGTCTCTGTCTCTGTCCAAGACTCTGCCCTAGTCTCTGTCCTAGTCTCTGTCCTAATCTCTGTCCTAGCCTCTGTCCTAGTCTCCGTCCTAGTCTCTGTCCAAGTCTCTGTCTGTCCTAGTCTCTGACCTAGTCTCTGCCCTAGTCTCTGTCCTAGCCTCTGTCTCTGTCTCTGTCTCTGTCCCTGTCCTAATCTCTTTCGCTGTCCCACTCGCTGACCTAGTCTCTGTCCGAGTCTCTGCCTCTGTCCCTGTCCCTGTCCCTATCCCTATCCCTGTCCCTCTCCCTGTCCCTGTTCCTGACCCTGTCTCTGTCCCTGCCCTAGGCTCTGTCTCTGTCTCTGTCCCTGTCGCTGTCTCTCTGTCTCTGTCTCTGTCTCTGTCCTAGTCTCTGTCCTAGTCTCTGATCTAGTATATGTCCTAGTCTCTGTCCTAGACTCTGTCCCAGCCTCTGTCTCTATCTCTGTCTCTGTGTCTGTCCAAGTCTCTGCCCTAGTCTCCGTCTCTGTCTCTGACCTAGTCTCTGTCCTAGCTTCTGTCTCTGTCTCTGTCTCTGTCCCTGTCCTAATCTCTTTCTCTGTCCCCCTCGCTGACCTAGTCTCTGTCCGAGTCTCTGTCTCTGTCCCTGTCACTGTCCCTATCCCTATCCCTGTCCCTCTCCCTGTCCCTGTTCCTGTCCCTGTCTCTGTCCCTGCCCTAGTCTCTGTCTCTGCCCAAGACTCTGCCCTAGTCCCTGTCCTAGTCTTTATCCTAATCTCTGTCCTAGTCTCTGTCCTAGTCTCCGTCCTAGTCTCTGACCTAGTCTTTGCCCTAGTCTCTGTCCTACTCTCTGTCCTTGCCTCTGTCTCTGTCTCTGTCCTAGTCTCTGTCCTAGTCTCTGTCCTAGTCTCTGTCCTAGTCACTGCCCTAGTCTCTGTCTCTGTCTCTGTCTCTGTTTCTGTCTCTGTCCTAGTCTCTGTCCTAGTCTCTGTCCTAGTCTCTGTCCTAGTCTCTGACCTAGTCTTTGCCCTAGTCTCTGTCCTACTCTCTGTCCTTGCCTCTGTCTCTGTCTCTGTCTTTGTCCAAGTCTCTGTCCAAGTCTGTACTAGCCTCTGTCGCTGTCTCTGTCTCTGTCCAAGTCTCTGCCCTTGTCTCTGTCCTAGTCTCTGTCCTAGTCACTGTCTCTGTCTCTGTCTCTGTCCTAGTCTCTGTCCTAGTCTCTGTCCTTGTATCTGTCCTAGTCTCTGTCCTAGCCTCTGTCTCTGTCTCTGTCTCTGTCTCTGTCCAAGTCTCTGTCCTACACTCTGTCCTAGCCTCTGTCTCTGTCTCTGTCTCTGTGTCTGTCCAAGTCTCTGCCCTAGACTCTGTCTCTGTCTCTGTACAAGTCTCTGCCCTAATCTCTGTCCTAGTCTCTGTCCTAATCTCTGTCCTAGACTCTGCCTCTATATCTGTCTCTGTCTCTGTCAAAGTCTCTGCCCTAGTCTCTGCCTCTGTCTCTGTCTCTGTCCAAGTCTCTGCCCTAGTCTCCGTCCTAGTCTCTGTCCTAGTCTCTGTCCTTGTCTCTGTCCTAGGCTCTGTCCTAGACTCTGTCTCTATATCTGTCTCTGTCTCTGTCCAAGTCTCTGCCCTAGTCTCTGCCTCTGTCTCTGTCTCTGTCTCTGTCCAAGTCTCTGCCCTAGTCTCTGTCCTAGTCTCTGTCCTAGTCTCTGTCTTTGTCTCTGTCCTAGTCTCTATCCTAGACTCTGTCTCTATATCTGTCTCTGTCTCTGTCCAAGTCTCTGTCCTACTCGCTGTCCTATTCTCTGTCCTAGTCACTGTCCTAGTTTCAGTCCTAGACTCTGTCCTAGTCTCTGCCCTACTCTCTGTCCTAGTCTCTGTCCTAGTCACGGTCCTAGTCACTGTCCTAGTCTCTATCCCAGTCTCTGTCCTAGTCTCTGTCCTAGTCTCTGTCCTAGACTCTGTCCTAGCCTCTGTGTCTGTCCAAGTCTCTGCCCTTGTCTCTGTCTCTGTCTCTGACCAAGACTCTGCCCTAGTCTCTGTCCTAGTCTCTGTCCTAATCTCTGTCCTAGCCTCTGTCCTAGTCTCCGTCCTAGTCTCTGTCCAAGTCTCTGTCTGTCCTAGTCTCTGACCTAGTCTCTGCCCTAGTCTCTGTCCTAGTCTCTGTCTCTGTCTCTGTCTCTGTCCCTGTCCTAATCTCTTTCTCTGTCCCACTCGCTGACCTAGTCTCTGTCCGAGTCTCTGCCTCTGTCCCTGTCCCTGTCCCTATCCCTATCCCTGTTCCTCTCCCTGTCCCTGTTTCTGTCCCTGTCTCTGTCCCTGCCCTAGGCTCTGTCTCTGTCTCTGTCCCTGTCGCTGTCTCTCTGTCTCTGTCTCTGTCTCTGTCCTAGTCTCTGTCCTAGACTCTGTCCTAGCCTCTGTCTCTGTCTCTGTCTCTGTGTCTGTCCAAGTCTCTGCCCTAGTCTCTGTCTCTGTCCAAGACTCTGCCCTAGTCTCTGTCCTAGCCTCTATCCTAATCTCTGTCCTAGTCTCTGTCCTAGTCTCCGTCCTAGTCTCTGACCTAGTCTTTGCCCTAGTCTCTGTCCTACTCTCTGTCCTTGCCTCTGTCTCTGTCTCTGTCCTAGTCTCTGTCCTAGTCTCTGTCCTAGTCTCTGACCTAGTCTTTGCCCTAGTCTCTGTCCTACTCGCTGTCCTTGCCTCTGTCTCTGTCTCTGTCTTTGTCCAAGTCTCTGTCCAAGTCTGTCCTAGCCTCTGTCGCTGTCTCTGTCTCTGTCTCTGTCCAAGTCTCTGCCCTTGTCTCTGTCCTAGTCTCTGTCCTAGTCACTGTCCTAGTCTCTGTCTCTGTCTCTGTCTCTGTCTCAGTCTCTGTCCTAGTCTCTGTTCTAGTCTCTGTCCTAGTCTCTGTCCTAGTCTCTGTCCTAGTCTCTGACCTAGTCTTTGCCCTAGTCTCTGTCCTACTCTCTGTCCTTGCCTCTGTCTCTGTCTCTGTCTTTGTCCAAGTCTCTGTCCAAGTCTGTACTAGCCTCTGTCGTTGTCTCTGTCTCTGTCCAAGTCTCTGCCCTTGTCTCTGTCCTAGTCTCTGTCCTAGTCACTGTCCTAGTCTCTGTCTCTGTCTCTGTCTCTGTCTCTGTCCTAGTCTCTGTCCTAGTCTCTGTCCTAGTCTCTGTCCTTGTATCTGTCCTAGTCTCTGTCCTAGCCTCTGTCTCTGTCTCTGTCTCTGTCTCTGTCCAAGTCTCTGTCCTAAACTCTGTCCTAGCCTCTGTCTCTGTCTCTGTCTCTGTGTCTGTCCAAGTCTCTGCCCCAGTCTCTATCTCTGTCTCTGTCCAAGTCTCTGCCCTAATCTCTGTCCTAGTCTCTGTCCTAATCTCTGTCCTAGACTCTGCATCTATATCTGTCTCTGTCTCTGTCCAAGTCTCTGCCCTAGTCTCTGCCTCTGTCTCTGTCTCTGTCTCTGTCCAAGTCTCTGCCCTAGTCTCCGTCCTAGTCTCTGTCCTAGTCTCTGTCCTTGTCTCTGTCCTAGACTCTGTCCTAGACTCTGTCTCTATATCTGTCTCTGTCTCTGTCCAAGTCTCTGCCCTAGTCTCTGCCTCTGTCTCTGTCTCTGTCTCTGTCCAAGTCTCTGCCCTAGTCTCTGTCCTAGTCTCTGTCCTAGTCTCTGTCTTTGTCTCTGTCCTAGTCTCTATCCTAGACTCTGTCTCTATATATGTCTCTGTCTCTGTCCAAGTCTCTGCCCTAGTCTCTGCCTCTGTCTCTGTCTCTGTCTCTGTCCAAGTCTCTGTCCTACTCGCTGTCCTATTCTCCGTCCTAGTCACTGTCCTAGTGTCAGTCCTAGACTCTGTCCTAGTCTCTGTCCTAGACTCTGTCCTAGCCTCTGCCTCTGTCTCTGTCTCTGTCTCTGTCCAAGTCTCTGCCCTAGTCTCTGTCCTAGTCTCTGTCCTAGTCTCTGTCTTTGTCTCTGTCCTAGTCTCTATCCTAGACTCTGTCTCTATATCTGTCTCTGTGTCTGTCCAAGTCTCTGCCCCAGTCTCTATCTCTGTCTCTGTCCAAGTCTCTGCCCTAATCTCTGTCCTAGTCTCTGTCCTAATCTCTGTCCTAGACTCTGCATCTATATCTGTCTCTGTCTCTGTCCAAGTCTCTGCCCTAGTCTCTGCCTCTGTCTCTGTCTCTGTCTCTGTCCAAGTCTCTGCCCTAGTCTCCGTCCTAGTCTCTGTCCTAGTCTCTGTCCTTGTCTCTGTCCTAGACTCTGTCCTAGACTCTGTCTCTATATCTGTCTCTGTCTCTGTCCAAGTCTCTGCCCTAGTCTCTGCCTCTGTCTCTGTCTCTGTCTCTGTCCAAGTCTCTGCCCTAGTCTCTGTCCTAGTCTCTGTCCTAGTCTCTGTCTTTGTCTCTGTCCTAGTCTCTATCCTAGACTCTGTCTCTATATATGTCTCTGTCTCTGTCCAAGTCTCTGCCCTAGTCTCTGCCTCTGTCTCTGTCTCTGTCTCTGTCCAAGTCTCTGTCCTACTCGCTGTCCTATTCTCCGTCCTAGTCACTGTCCTAGTGTCAGTCCTAGACTCTGTCCTAGTCTCTGTCCTAGACTCTGCCCTAGTCTCTGCCTCTGTCTCTGTCTCTGTCTCTGTCCAAGTCTCTGTCCTACTCGCTGTCCTATTCTCCGTCCTAGTCACTGTCCTAGTGTCAGTCCTAGACTCTGCCCTAGTCTCAGTCCTAGCCTCTGTCTCTGTCTCTGTCTCTGTCCCTGTCCTAATCTCTTTCGCTGTCCCACTCGCTGACCTAGTCTCTGTCCGAGTCTCTGCCTCTGTCCCTGTCCCTGTCCCTATCCCTATCCCTGTCCCTCTCCCTGTCCCTGTTCCTGTCCTTGTCTCTGTCCCTGCCCTAGGCTCTGTCTCTGTCTCTGTCCCTGTCGCTGTCTCTCTGTCTCTGTCTCTGTCTCTGTCCTAGTCTCTGTCCTAGTCTCTGATCTAGTATATGTCCTAGTCTCTGTCCTAGACTCTGTCCCAGCCTCTGTCTCTATCTCTGTCTCTGTGTCTGTCCAAGTCTCTGCCCTAGTCTCCGTCTCTGTCTCTGACCTAGTCTCTGTCCTAGCTTCTGTCTCTGTCTCTGTCTCTGTCTCTGTCCTAATCTCTTTCTCTGTCCCACTCGCTGCCCTAGTCTCTGTCTCTGTCTCTGTCCAAGTCTCTGCCCTAATCTCTGTCCTAGTCTCTGTCCTAATCTCTGTCCTAGACTCTGCCTCTATATCTGTCTCTGTCTCTGTCCAAGTCACTGCCCTAGTCTCTGTCTCTGTCTCTGTCTCTGTCTCTGTCCAAGTATCTGCCCTAGTCTCCGTCCTAGTCTCTGTCCTAGTCTCTGTCCTTGTCTCTGTCCTAGTCTCTGTCCTAGACTCTGTCTCTATATCTGTCTCTGTCTCTGTCCAAGTCTCTGCCCTAGTCTCTGCCTCTGTCTCTGTCTCTGTCTCTGTCCAAGTCTCTGCCCTAGTCTCTGTCCTAGTCTCTGTCCTAGTCTCTGTCTTTGTCTCTGTCCTAGTCTCTATCCTAGACTCTGTCTCTATATCTGTCTCTGTCTCTGTCCAAGTCTCTGCCCTAATCTCTGCCTCTGTCTCTGTCTCTGTCTCTGTCCAAGTCTCTGTCCTACTCGCTGTCCTATTCTCTGTCCTAGTCACTGTCCTAGTCTCAGTCCTAGACTCTGTCCTAGTCTCTGCCCTACTCTCTGTCCTAGTCTCTGTCCTAGTCACGGTCCTAGTCACTGTCCTAGTCTCTATCCCAGTCTCTGTCCTAGTCTCTGTCCTAGTCTCTGTCCTAGACTCTGTCCTAGCCTCTGTTTCTGTCTCTGTCTCTGTGTCTGACCAAGTCTCTGCCCTAACCTCTGTCTTTGTCTCTGTCCAAGACTCTGCCCTAGTCTCTGTCCTAGTCTCTGTCCTAATCTCTGTCCTAGCCTCTGTCCTAGTCTCCGTCCTAGTCTCTGTCCAAGTCTCTGTCTGTCCTAGTCTCTGACCTAGTCTCTGCCCTAGTCTCTGTCCTAGCCTCTGTCTCTGTCTCTGTCAGTGTCCCTGTCCTAATCTCTTTCGCTGTCCCACTCGCTGACCTAGTCTCTGTCCGAGTCTCTGCCTCTGTCCCTGTCCCTGTCCCTATCCCTATCCCTGTCCCTCTCCCTGTCCCTGTTCCTGTCCCTGCCCTAGGCTCTGTCTCTGTCTCTGTCCCTGTCGCTGTCTCTCTGTCTCTGTCTCTGTCTCTGTCCTAGTCTCTGTCCTAGAATCTGTCTCTATATCTGTCTCTGTCTCTGTCCAAGTCTCTGCCCTAGTCTATGTCTCTGTCTCTGTCCAAGACTCTGCCCTAGTCTCTGTCCTAGTCTCTATCCTAATCTCTGTCCTAGTCTCTGTCCTAGTCTCCGTCCTAGTCTCTGTCCAAGTCTCTGTCTCTGTCCTAGTCTCTGACCTAGTCACTGCCCTAGTCTCTGTACTAGCTTCTGTCTCTGTCTCTCTGTCTCTGTCTCTGTCTCTGTCCTAGTCGCTATCCTAGATGCTGTCCTAGATTCTGTCCTAGTCTCTGTCCTAGTCTCTGTCCTAGCCTCTGTCTCTGCCCTGTCCCTGTCCTAGTCTCTATCTCTGTCTCTGCCTCTGCCTCTGTCTCTGTCTCTGTCTCTGCCTCTCTCTCTGTCCTAGTCTCTGTCCAAGACTCTGTCTCTGTCTCTGTCTGTGTCTCTCTCTCTGTCTCTATCTCTGTCTCTGTCCTAGTCTCTGTCCTAGTCTCTGTCCTAGTCTCTGACCTAGTCTTTGCCCTAGTCTCTGTCCTACTCTCTGTCCTTGCCTCTGTCTCTGTCTCTGTCTTTGTCCAAGTCTCTGTCCAAGTCTGTACTAGCCTCTGTCGCTGTCTCTGTCTCTGTCTCTGTCCAAGTCTCTGCCGTTGTCTCTGTCCTAGTGTCTGTCCTAGTCACTGTCCTAGTCTCTGTCTTTGTTCTGTCTCTGTCTCTGTCTCTGTCCTAGTCTCTGTCCTAGTCTCTGTCCTTGTCTCTGTCCTTGTATCTGTCCTAGTCTCTGTCCTAGCCTCTGTCTCTGTCTCTGTCTCTGTCTCTGTCCAAGTCTCTGTCCTACACTCTGTCCTAGCCTCTGTCTCTGTCTCTGTCTCTGTGTCTGTCCAAGTCTCTGCCCTAGTCTCTGTCTCTGTCTCTGCCCTAATCTCTGTCCTAGTCTCTGTCGTAGACTCTGCCTCTATATCTGTCTCTGTCTCTGTCCAAGTCTCTGCCCTAGTCTCTGCCTCTGTCTCTGTCTTTGTCTCTGTCCAAGTCTCTGCCCTAGACTCCGTCCTAGTCTCTGTCCTAGTCTCTGTCCTTGTCTCTGTCCTAGTCTCTGTCCTAGACTCTGTCTCTATATCTGTCTCTGTCTCTGTCCAAGTCTCTGCCCTAGTCTCTGCCTCTGTCTCTGTCTCTGTCTCTGTCCAAGTCTCTGCCCTAGTCTCTGTCCTAGTCTCTGTCCTAGTCTCTGTCTTTGTCTCTGTCCTAGTCTCTATCCTAGACTCTGTCTCTATATCTGTCTCTGTCTCTGTCCAAGTCTCTGCCCTAGTCTCTGCCTCTGTCTCTGTCTCTGTCTCTGTCCAAGTCTCTGTCCTACTCGCTGTCCTATTCTCTGTCCTAGTCAGTGTGCTAGTCTCTGTCCTAGACTCTATCCTAGTCTCTGCCCTACTCTCTGTCCTAGTCTCTGTCCTAGTCTCCGTCCTAGTCTCCGTCCTAGTCTCTGTCTCTGTCCTAGTCTCTGTCCGAGTCTCTGTCCTTGTCTCTGTCCTAGTCTCTGTCCTAGACTCTGTCTCTATATCTGTCTCTGTCTCTGTCCAAGTCTCTGCCCTAGTCTCTGCCTCTGTCTCTGTCTCTGTCCAAGTCTCTGTCCTAGTCTCTGTCCTCGTCTCTGTCTTTGTCTCTGTCCTAGTCTCTGTCCTAGACTCTGTCTCTATATCTGTCTCTGTCTTTGTCCAAGTCTCTGTCCTACTCGCTGTCCTATTCTCTGTCCTAGTCAGTGTGCTAGTCTCTGTCCTAGACTCTGTCCTAGTCCCTGCCTTACTCTCTGTCCTAGTCTCTGTCCTAGTCTCTGTCCTAGACTCTGTCCTAGCCTCTGTCTCTGTCTCTGTCTCTGTGTCTGTCCAAGTCTCTGCCCTAGTCTCTGTCTCTGTCCAAGACTCTGCCCTAGTCCCTGTCCTAGTCTCTATCCTAATCTCTGTCCTAGTCTCTGTCCTAGTCTCCGTCCTAGTCTCTGACCTAGTCTTTGCCCTAGTCTCTGTCCTACTCTCTGTCCTTGCCTCTGTCTCTGTCTCTGTCCTAGTCTCTGTCCTAGTCTCTGTCCTAGTGTCTGACCTAGTCTTTGCCCTAGTCTCTGTCCTACTCGCTGTCCTTGCCTCTGTCTCTGTCTCTGTCTCTGTCCAAGTCTCTGCCCTAATCTCTGTCCTAGTCTCTGTCCTAATCTCTGTCCTAGACTCTGCCTCTGTCTCTGTCTCTGCCTCTGTCCAAGTCTCTGCCCTAGTCTCCGTCCTAGTCTCTGTCCTAGTCTCTGTCCTTGTCTCTGTCCTAGTCTCTGTCCTAGACTCTGTCTCTATATCTGTCTCTGTCTCTGTCCAAGTCTCTGCCCTAGTCTCTGCCTCTGTCTCTGTCTCTGTCTCTGTCCAAGTCTCTGCCCTAGTCTCTGTCCTAGTCTCTGTCCTAGTCTCTGTCTTTGTCTCTGTCCTAGTCTCTATCCTAGACTCTGTCTCTATATCTGTCTCTGTCTCTGTCCAAGTCTCTGTCCTACTCGCTGTCCTATTCTCTGTCCTAGTCACTGTCCTAGTCTCAGTCCTAGACTCTGTCCTAGTCTCTGCCCTACTCTCTGTCCTAGTCTCTGTCCTAGTCACGGTTCTAGTCACTGTCCTAGTCTCTATCCCAGTCTCGGTCCTAGTCTCTGTCCTAGTCTCTGTCCTAGACTCTGTCCTAGCCTCTGTCTCTGTCTCTGTCTCTGTGTCTGTCCAAGTCTCTGCCCTAGTCTCTGTCTCTGTCTCTGTCCAAGACTCTGCCCTAGTCTCTGTCCTAATCTCTGTCCTAGCCTCTGTCCTAGTCTCCGTCCTAGTCTCTGTCCAAGTCTCTGTCTGTCCTAGTCTCTGACCTAGTCTCTGCCCTAGTCTCCGTCCTAGCCTCTGTCTCTGTCTCTGTCTCTGTCCCTGTCCTAATCTCTTTCTCTGTCCCACTCGCTGACCTAGTCTCTGTCCGAGTCTCTGCCTCTGTCCCTGTCCCTATCCCTATCCCTGTCCCTCTCCCTGTCCCTGTTCCTGTCCCTGTCTCTGTCCCTGCCCTAGTCTCTGTCTCTGTCTCTGTCTCTGTGTCTGTCCAAGTCTCTGCCCTAGTCTCTGTCTCTGTCCAAGACTCTGCCCTAGTCTCTGTCCTAGTCTCTATCCTAATCTCTGTCCTAGTCTCTGTCCTAGTCTCCGTCCTAGTCTCTGACCTAGTCTTTGCCCTAGTCTCTGTCCTACTCTCTGTCCTTGCCTCTGTCTCTGTCTCTGTCCTAGTCTCTGTCCTAGTCTCTGTCCTAGTCTCTGACCTAGTCTTTGCCCTAGTCTCTGTCCTACTCGCTGTCCTTGCCTCTGTCTCTGTCTCTGTCTTTGTCCAAGTCTCTGTCCAAGTCTGTCCTAGCCTCTGTCGCTGTCTCTGTCTCTGTCTCTGTCCAAGTCTCTGCCCTTGTCTCTGTCCTAGTCTCTGTCCTAGTCACTGTCCTAGTCTCTGTCTCTGTCTCTGTCTCTGTCTCTGTCCTAGTCTCTGTTCTAGTCTCTGTCCTAGTCTCTGTCCTAGTCTCTGTCCTAGACTCTGACCTAGTCTTTGCCCTAGTCTCTGTACTACTCTCTGTCCTTGCCTCTGTCTCTGTCTCTGTCTTTGTCCAAGTCTCTGTCCAAGTCTGTACTAGCCTCTGTCGCTGTCTCTGTCTCTGTCCAAGTCTCTGCCCTTGTCTCTGTCCTAGTCTCTGTCCTAGTCACTGTCCTAGTCTCTGTCTCTGTCTCTGTCTCTGTCTCTGTCTCTGTCCTAGTCTCTGTCCTAGTCTCTGTCCTAGTCTCTGTCCTTGTATCTGTCCTAGTCTCTGTCCTAGCCTCTGTCTCTGTCTCTGTCTCTGTCTCTGTCCAAGTCTCTGTCCTAAACTCTGTCCTAGCCTCTGTCTCTGTCTCTGTCTCTGTGTCTGTCCAAGTCTCTGCCCCAGTCTCTGTCTCTGTCTCTGTCCAAGTCTCTGCCATAATCTCTGTCCTAGTCTCTGTCCTAATCTCTGTCCTAGACTCTGCCTCTATATCTGTCTCTGTCTCTGTCCAAGTCTCTGCCCTAGTCTCTGCCTCTGTCTCTATCCAAGTCTCTGCCCTAGTCTCCGTCCTAGTCTCTGTCCTAGTCTCTGTCCTTGTCTCTGTCCTAGTCTCTGTCCTAGACTCTGTCTCTATATCTGTCTCTGTCTCTGTCCAAGTCTCTGCCCTAGTCTCTGCCTCTGTCTCTGACCTAGTCTCTGTCCTAGCTTCTGTCTCTGTCCCTGTCCTAATCTCTTTCTCTGTCCCACTCGCTGCCCTAGTCTCTGTCTCTGTCTCTGTCCAAGTCTCTGCCCTAATCTCTGTCCTAGTCTCTGTCCTAATCTCTGTCCTAGACTCTGCCTCTATATCTGTCTCTGTCTCTGTCCAAGTCACTGCCCTAGTCTCTGCCTCTGTCTCTGTCTCTGTCTCTGTCCAAGTCTCTGCCCTAGTCTCCGTCCTAGTCTCTGTCCTAGTCTCTGTCTTTGTCTCTGTCCTAGTCTCTATCCTAGACTCTGTCTCTATATCTGTCTCTGTCTCTGTCCAAGTCTCTGCCCTAGTCTCTGCCTCTGTCTCTGTCTCTGTCTCTGTCCAAGTCTCTGTCCTACTCGCTGTCCTATTCTCTGTCCTAGTCACTGTCCTAGTCTCAGTCCTAGACTCTGTCCTAGTCTCTGCCCTACTCTCTGTCCTAGTCTCTGTCCTAGTCACGGTCCTAGTCACTGTCCTAGTCTCTATCCCAGTCTCTGTCCTAGTCTCTGTCCTAGTCTCTGTCCTAGACTCTGTCCTAGCCTCTGTCTCTGTCTCTGTCTCTGTGTCTGACCAAGTCTCTGCCCTAGTCTCTGTCTCTGTCTCTGTCCAAGACTCTGCCCTAGTCTCTGTCCTAGTCTCTGTCCTAATCTCTGTCCTAGCCTCTGTCCTAGTCTCCGTCCTAGTCTCTGTCCAAGTCTCTGTCTGTCCTAGTCTCTGACCTAGTCTCTGCCCTAGTCTCTGTCCTAGCCTCTGTCTCTGTCTCTGTCTCTGTCCCTGTCCTAATCTCTTTCGCTGTCCCACTCGCTGACCTAGTCTCTGTCCGAGTCTCTGCCTCTGTCCCTGTCCCTGTCCCTATCCCTATCCCTGTCCCTCTCCCTGTCCCTGTTCCTGACCCTGTCTCTGTCCCTGCCCTAGGCTCTGTCTCTGTCTCTGTCCCTGTCGCTGTCTCTCTGTCTCTGTCTCTGTCTCTGTCCTAGTCTCTGTCCTAGTCTCTGATCTAGTATATGTCCTAGTCTCTGTCCTAGACTCTGTCCCAGCCTCTGTCTCTATCTCTGTCTCTGTGTCTGTCCAAGTCTCTGCCCTAGTCTCCGTCTCTGTCTCTGACCTAGTCTCTGTCCTAGCTTCTGTCTCTGTCTCTGTCTCTGTCCCTGTCCTAATCTCTTTCTCTGTCCCCCTCGCTGACCTAGTCTCTGTCCGAGTCTCTGTCTCTGTCCCTGTCACTGTCCCTATCCCTATCCCTGTCCCTCTCCCTGTCCCTGTTCCTGTCCCTGTCTCTGTCCCTGCCCTAGTCTCTGTCTCTGCCCAAGACTCTGCCCTAGTCCCTGTCCTAGTCTCTATCCTAATCTCTGTCCTAGTCTCTGTCCTAGTCTCCGTCCTAGTCTCTGACCTAGTCTTTGCCCTAGTCTCTGTCCTTGCCTCTGTCTCTGTCTCTGTCCTAGTCTCTGTCCTAGTCTCTGTCCTAGTCTCTGTCCTAGTCTTTGCCCTAGTCTCTGTCTCTGTCTCTGTCTCTGTTTCTGTCTCTGTCCTAGTCTCTGTCCTAGTCTCTGTCCTAGTCTCTGTCCTAGTCTCTGACCTAGTCTTTGCCCTAGTCTCTGTCCTACTCTCTGTCCTTGCCTCTGTCTCTGTCTCTGTCTTTGTCCAAGTCTCTGTCCAAGTCTGTACTAGCCTCTGTCGCTGTCTCTGTCTCTGTCCAAGTCTCTGCCCTTGTCTCTGTCCTAGTCTCTGTCCTAGTCACTGTCCTAGTCTCTGTCTCTGTCTCTGTCTCTGTCTCTGTCCTAGTCTCTGTCCTAGTCTCTGTCCTAGTCTCTGTCCTTGTATCTGTCCTAGTCTCTGTCCTAGCCTCTGTCTCTGTCTCTGTCTCTGTCTCTGTCCAAGTCTCTGTCCTACACTCTGTCCTAGCCTCTGTCTCTGTCTCTGTCTCTGTGTCTGTCCAAGTCTCTGCCCTAGACTCTGTCTCTGTCTCTGTACAAGTCTCTGCCCTAATCTCTGTCCTAGTCTCTGTCCTAATCTCTGTCCTAGACTCTGCCTCTATATCTGTCTCTGTCTCTGTCAAAGTCTCTGCCCTAGTCTCTGCCTCTGTCTCTGTCTCTGTCCAAGTCTCTGCCCTAGTCTCCGTCCTAGTCTCTGTCCTAGTCTCTGTCCTTGTCTCTGTCCTAGGCTCTGTCCTAGACTCTGTCTCTATATCTGTCTCTGTCTCTGTCCAAGTCTCTGCCCTAGTCTCTGCCTCTGTCTCTGTCTCTGTCTCTGTCCAAGTCTCTGCCCTAGTCTCTGTCCTAGTCTCTGTCCTAGTCTCTGTCTTTGTCTCTGTCCTAGTCTCTATCCTAGACTCTGTCTCTATATCTGTCTCTGTCTCTGTCCAAGTCTCTGTCCTACTCGCTGTCCTATTCTCTGTCCTAGTCACTGTCCTAGTTTCAGTCCTAGACTCTGTCCTAGTCTCTGCCCTACTCTCTGTCCTAGTCTCTGTCCTAGTCACGGTCCTAGTCACTGTCCTAGTCTCTATCCCAGTCTCTGTCCTAGTCTCTGTCCTAGTCTCTGTCCTAGACTCTGTCCTAGCCTCTGTGTCTGTCCAAGTCTCTGCCCTTGTCTCTGTCTCTGTCTCTGACCAAGACTCTGCCCTAGTCTCTGTCCTAGTCTCTGTCCTAATCTCTGTCCGAGCCTCTGTCCTAGTCTCCGTCCTAGTCTCTGTCCAAGTCTCTGTCTGTCCTAGTCTCTGACCTAGTCTCTGCCCTAGTCTCTGTCCTAGCCTCTGTCTCTGTCTCTGTCTCTGTCCCTGTCCTAATCTCTTTCTCTGTCCCACTCGCTGACCTAGTCTCTGTCCGAGTCTCTGCCTCTGTCCCTGTCCCTGTCCCTATCCCTATCCCTGTCCCTCTCCCTGTCCCTGTTCCTGTCCCTGTCTCTGTCCCTGCCCTAGGCTCTGTCTCTGTCTCTGTCCCT
This sequence comes from Cephus spinipes, assembly GCA_963971525.1. Classification (NCBI taxonomy): domain Eukaryota; kingdom Metazoa; phylum Arthropoda; class Insecta; order Hymenoptera; family Cephidae; genus Cephus; species Cephus spinipes. Next base: position 16,478,849 of record OZ020573.1, on the reverse strand, counting down.
GTCGCTGTCTCTCTGTCTCTGTCTCTGTCTCTGTCCTAGTCTCTGTCCTAGACTCTGTCCTAGCCTCTGTCGCTGTCTCTGTCTCTGTCTCTGTCCAAGTCTCTGCCCTTGTCTCTGTCCTAGTCTCTGTCCTAGTCACTGTCCTAGTCTCTGTCTCTGTCTCTGTCTCTGTCTCAGTCTCTGTCCTAGTCTCTGTTCTAGTCTCTGTCCTAGTCTCTGTCCTAGTCTCTGTCCTAGTCTCTGACCTAGTCTTTGCCCTAGTCTCTGTCCTACTCTCTGTCCTTGCCTCTGTCTCTGTCTCTGTCTTTGTCCAAGTCTCTGTCCAAGTCTGTACTAGCCTCTGTCGTTGTCTCTGTCTCTGTCCAAGTCTCTGCCCTTGTCTCTGTCCTAGTCTCTGTCCTAGTCACTGTCCTAGTCTCTGTCTCTGTCTCTGTCTCTGTCTCTGTCTCTGTCCTAGTCTCTGTCCTAGTCTCTGTCCTAGTCTCTGTCCTTGTATCTGTCCTAGTCTCTGTCCTAGCCTCTGTCTCTGTCTCTGTCTCTGTCTCTGTCCAAGTCTCTGTCCTACACTCTGTCCTAGCCTCTGTCTCTGTCTCTGTCTCTGTGTCTGTCCAAGTCTCTGCCCTAGACTCTGTCTCTGTCTCTGTACAAGTCTCTGCCCTAATCTCTGTCCTAGTCTCTGTCCTAATCTCTGTCCTAGACTCTGCCTCTATATCTGTCTCTGTCTCTGTCAAAGTCTCTGCCCTAGTCTCTGCCTCTGTCTCTGTCTCTGTCCAAGTCTCTGCCCTAGTCTCCGTCCTAGTCTCTGTCCTAGTCTCTGTCCTTGTCTCTGTCCTAGGCTCTGTCCTAGACTCTGTCTCTATATCTGTCTCTGTCTCTGTCCAAGTCTCTGCCCTAGTCTCTGCCTCTGTCTCTGTCTCTGTCTCTGTCCAAGTCTCTGCCCTAGTCTCTGTCCTAGTCTCTGTCCTAGTCTCTGTCTTTGTCTCTGTCCTAGTCTCTATCCTAGACTCTGTCTCTATATCTGTCTCTGTCTCTGTCCAAGTCTCTGTCCTACTCGCTGTCCTATTCTCTGTCCTAGTCACTGTCCTAGTTTCAGTCCTAGACTCTGTCCTAGTCTCTGCCCTACTCTCTGTCCTAGTCTCTGTCCTAGTCACGGTCCTAGTCACTGTCCTAGTCTCTATCCCAGTCTCTGTCCTAGTCTCTGTCCTAGTCTCTGTCCTAGACTCTGTCCTAGCCTCTGTGTCTGTCCAAGTCTCTGCCCTTGTCTCTGTCTCTGTCTCTGACCAAGACTCTGCCCTAGTCTCTGTCCTAGTCTCTGTCCTAATCTCTGTCCGAGCCTCTGTCCTAGTCTCCGTCCTAGTCTCTGTCCAAGTCTCTGTCTGTCCTAGTCTCTGACCTAGTCTCTGCCCTAGTCTCTGTCCTAGCCTCTGTCTCTGTCTCTGTCTCTGTCCCTGTCCTAATCTCTTTCTCTGTCCCACTCGCTGACCTAGTCTCTGTCCGAGTCTCTGCCTCTGTCCCTGTCCCTGTCCCTATCCCTATCCCTGTCCCTCTCCCTGTCCCTGTTCCTGTCCCTGTCTCTGTCCCTGCCCTAGGCTCTGTCTCTGTCTCTGTCCCTGTCGCTGTCTCTCTGTCTCTGTCTCTGTCTCTGTCCTAGTCTCTGTCCTAGACTCTGTCCTAGCCTCTGTCTCTGTCTCTGTCTCTGTGTCTGTCCAAGTCTCTGCCCTAGTCTCTGTCTCTGTCCAAGACTCTGCCCTAGTCTCTGTCCTAGTCTCTATCCTAATCTCTGTCCTAGTCTCTGTCCTAGTCTCCGTCCTAGTCTCTGACCTAGTCTTTGCCCTAGTCTCTGTCCTACTCTCTGTCCTTGCCTCTGTCTCTGTCTCTGTCCTAGTCTCTGTCCTAGTCTCTGTCCTAGTCTCTGTCCTAGTCTCTGACCTAGTCTTTGCCCTAGTCTCTGTCCTACTCGCTGTCCTTGCCTCTGTCTCTGTCTCTGTCTTTGTCCAAGTCTCTGTCCAAGTCTGTCCTAGCCTCTGTCGCTGTCTCTGTCTCTGTCTCTGTCCAAGTCTCTGCCCTTGTCTCTGTCCTAGTCTCTGTCCTAGTCACTGTCCTAGTCTCTGTCTCTGTCTCTGTCTCTGTCTCAGTCTCTGTCCTAGTCTCTGTTCTAGTCTCTGTCCTAGTCTCTGTCCTAGTCTCTGTCCTAGTCTCTGACCTAGTCTTTGCCCTAGTCTCTGTCCTACTCTCTGTCCTTGCCTCTGTCTCTGTCTCTGTCTTTGTCCAAGTCTCTGTCCAAGTCTGTACTAGCCTCTGTCGTTGTCTCTGTCTCTGTCCAAGTCTCTGCCCTTGTCTCTGTCCTAGTCTCTGTCCTAGTCACTGTCCTAGTCTCTGTCTCTGTCTCTGTCTCTGTCTCTGTCTCTGTCCTAATCTCTGTCCTAGTCTCTGTCCTAGTCTCTGTCCTTGTATCTGTCCTAGTCTCTGTCCTAGCCTCTGTCTCTGTCTCTGTCTCTGTCTCTGTCCAAGTCTCTGTCCTAAACTCTGTCCTAGCCTCTGTCTCTGTCTCTGTGTCTGTCCAAGTCTCTGCCCCAGTCTCTATCTCTGTCTCTGTCCAAGTCTCTGCCCTAGTCTCCGTCTCTGTCTCTGACCTAATCTCTGTCCTAGCTTCTGTCTCTGTCTCTGTCTCTGTCTCTGTCCTAATCTCTTTCTCTGTCCCACTCGCTGCCCTAGTCTCTGTCTCTGTCTCTGTCCAAGTCTCTGCCCTAATCTCTGTCCTAGTCTCTGTCCTAATCTCTGTCCTAGACTCTGCCTCTATATCTGTCTCTGTCTCTGTCCAAGTCACTGCCCTAGTCTCTGTCTCTGTCTCTGTCTCTGTCTCTGTCCAAGTATCTGCCCTAGTCTCCGTCCTAGTCTCTGTCCTAGTCTCTGTCCTTGTCTCTGTCCTAGTCTCTGTCCTAGACTCTGTCTCTATATCTGTCTCTGTCTCTGTCCAAGTCTCTGCCCTAGTCTCTGCCTCTGTCTCTGTCTCTGTCTCTGTCCAAGTCTCTGCCCTAGTCTCTGTCCTAGTCTCTGTCCTAGTCTCTGTCTTTGTCTCTGTCCTAGTCTCTATCCTAGACTCTGTCTCTATATCTGTCTCTGTCTCTGTCCAAGTCTCTGCCCTAATCTCTGCCTCTGTCTCTGTCTCTGTCTCTGTCCAAGTCTCTGTCCTACTCGCTGTCCTATTCTCTGTCCTAGTCACTGTCCTAGTCTCAGTCCTAGACTCTGTCCTAGTCTCTGCCCTACTCTCTGTCCTAGTCTCTGTCCTAGTCACGGTCCTAGTCACTGTCCTAGTCTCTATCCCAGTCTCTGTCCTAGTCTCTGTCCTAGTCTCTGTCCTAGACTCTGTCCTAGCCTCTGTTTCTGTCTCTGTCTCTGTGTCTGACCAAGTCTCTGCCCTAATCTCTGCCTCTGTCTCTGTCTCTGTCTCTGTCCAAGTCTCTGTCCTACTCGCTGTCCTATTCTCTGTCCTAGTCACTGTCCTAGTCTCAGTCCTAGACTCTGTCCTAGTCTCTGCCCTACTCTCTGTCCTAGTCTCTGTCCTAGTCACGGTCCTAGTCACTGTCCTAGTCTCTATCCCAGTCTCTGTCCAAGTCTCTGCCCTAGTCTCTGTCCTAGTCTCTGTCCTAGTCTCTGTCTTTGTCTCTGTCCTAGTCTCTATCCTAGACTCTGTCTCTATATCTGTCTCTGTCTCTGTCCAAGTCTCTGCCCTAGTCTCTGTCCTAGTCTCTGTCCTAGTCTCTGTCCTAGTCTCTGTCCTAGACTCTGTCTCTATATCTGTCTCTGTCTCTGTCCAAGTCTCTGCCCTAGTCTCTGCCCCTGTCTCTGTCTCTTTCTCTGTCCAAGTCTCTGCCCTAGTCTCTGTCCTAGTCTCTGTCTTTATCTCTGTCCTAGTCTCTGTCCTAGACTCTGCCTCTATATCTGTCTCTGTCTCTGTCCAAGTCTCTGCCCTAGTCTCTGTCTCTGTCTCTATCCAAGACTCTGCCCTAGTCTCTGTCCTAGTCTCTATCCTAATCTCTGTCCTAGTCTCTGTTCTAGTCTCCGTCCTAGTCTCTATCCAAGTCTCTGTCTCTGTCCTAGTCTCTGACCTAGTCTCTGCCCTAGTCTCTGTCCTAGCTTCTGTCTCTGTCTCTCTGTCTCTGTCTCTGTCTCTGTCCTAGTCGCTATCCTAGACGCTGTACTAGATTCTGTCCTAGTCTCTGTCCTAGTCTCTGTCCTAGCCTCTGTCCCTGCCCTGTCCCTGTCCTAGTCTCTATCTCTGTCTCTGCCTCTGTCTCTGTCTCTGTCTCTGTCTCTCTTTCTGTCCTAGTCTCTGTCCTAGACTCTGTCTCTGTCTCTGTCTGTGTCTCTCTCTCTCTGTCTCTGTCTCTGTCTCTGTCCTAGTCTCTGTCCTAGTCTCTGTCCTAGTCTCTGTTTCTGTCTCTGTCTTTGTCCAAGTCTCTGTCCAAGTCTGTCCTAGCCGCTGTCGCTGTCTCTGTCTCTGTCTCTGTCCAAGTCTCTGCCCTTGTCTCTGTCCTAGTCTCTGTCCTATTCACTGTCTCTGTCTCTGTCTCTGTCTCTGTCTCTGTCCTAGTCTCTGTCCTAGTCTCTGTCCTAGTCTCTGTCCTTGTATCTGTCCTAGTCTCTGTCCTAGCCTCTGTCTCTGTCTCTGTCTCTGTCTCTGTCTCTGTCCAAGTCTCTGTCCTAGACTCTGTCCTAGCCTCTGTCTCTGTCTCTGTCTCTGTCCAACTCTCTGCCCTAGACTCTGTCGCTGCCCTGTCCCTGTCCTAGTCTCTATCTCTGTCTCTGCCTCTGTCTCTGTCTCTGTCTCTGTCTCTCTCTCTGTCCTAGTCTCTGTCCTAGACTCTGTCTCTGTCTCTGTCTGTGTCTCTCTCTCTCTGTCTCTGTCTCTGTCTCTGTCCTAGTCTCTGTCCTAGTCTCTGTCCTAGTCTCTGACCTAGTCTTTGCCCTAGTCTCTGTCCTACTCTCTGTCCTTGCCTCTGTCTCTGTCTCTGTCTTTGTCCAAGTCTCTGTCCAAGTCTGTCCTAGCCTCTGTCGCTGTCTCTGTCTCTGTCTCTGTCCAAGTCTCTGCCCTTGTCTCTGTCCTAGTCTCTGTCCTAGTCACTGTCTCTGTCTCTGTCTCTGTCTCTGTCTCTGTCTCTGTCCAAGTCTCTGCCCTAGTCTCTGCCCCTGTCTCTGTCTCTTTCTCTGTCCAAGTCTCTGCCCTAGTCTCTGTCCTAGTCTCTGTCCTAGTCTCTGTCCTAGTCTCTGTCCTAGACTCTGTCTCTATATCTGTCTCTGTCTCTGTCCAAGTCTCTGCCCTAGTCTCTGCCCCTGTCTCTGTCTCTTTCTCTGTCCAAGTCTCTGCCCTAGTCTCTGTCCTAGTCTCTGTCTTTATCTCTGTCCTAGTCTCTGTCCTAGACTCTGCCTCTATATCTGTCTCTGTCTCTGTCCAAGTCTCTGCCCTAGTCTCTGTCTCTGTCTCTATCCAAGACTCTGCCCTAGTCTCTGTCCTAGTCTCTATCCTAATCTCTGTCCTAGTCTCTGTTCTAGTCTCCGTCCTAGTCTCTGTCCAAGTCTCTGACCTAGTCTCTGCCCTAGTCTCTGTCCTAGCTTCTGTCTCTGTCTCTCTGTCTCTGTCTCTGTCTCTGTCCTAGTCGCTATCCTAGACGCTGTACTAGATTCTGTCCTAGTCTCTGTCCTAGTCTCTGTCCTAGCCTCTGTCCCTGCCCTGTCCCTGTCCTAGTCTCTATCTCTGTCTCTGCCTCTGTCTCTGTCTCTGTCTCTGTCTCTCTCTCTGCCCTAGTCTCTGTCCTAGACTCTGTCTCTGTCTCTGTCTGTGTCTCTCTCTCTGTCTCTGTCTCTGTCTCTGTCCTAGTCTCTGTCCTAGTCTCTGTCCTAGTCTCTGTTTCTGTCTCTGTCTTTGTCCAAGTCTCTGTCCAAGTCTGTCCTAGCCGCTGTCGCTGTCTCTGTCTCTGTCTCTGTCCAAGTCTCTGCCCTTGTCTCTGTCCTAGTCTCTGTCCTATTCACTGTCTCTGTCTCTGTCTCTGTCTCTGTCTCTGTCCTAGTCTCTGTCCTAGTCTCTGTCCTAGTCTCTGTCCTTGTATCTGTCCTAGTCTCTGTCCTAGCCTCTGTCTCTGTCTCTGTCTCTGTCTCTGTCTCTGTCCAAGTCTCTGTCCTAGACTCTGTCCTAGCCTCTGTCTCTGTCTCTGTCTCTGTCCAACTCTCTGCCCTAGTCTCTGTCCTAGTCTCTGTCCTAATCTCTGTCCTAGACTCTGCCTCTATATCTGTCTCTGTCTCTGTCCAAGTCTCTGCCCTAGTCTCTGCCTCTGTCTCTGTCTCTGTCTCTGTCCAAGTCTCTGCCCTAGTCTCCGTCCTATTCTCTGTCCTAGTCTCTGTCCTTGTCTCTGTCCTAGTCTCTGTTCTAGACTCTGTCTCTATATCTGTCTCTGTCTGTGTCCAAGTCTCTGCCCTAGTCACAGCCCCTGTCTCGGTCTCTGTCTCTGTCCAAGTATCTGCCCTAGTCTCTGTCCTAGTCTCTGTCCTAGTCTCTGTCCTAGTCTCTGTCCTAGACTCTGTCTCTATATATGCCTCTGTCTCTGTCCAAGTCTGCCCTAGTCTCTGCCTCTGTCTCTGTCTCTATCTCTGTCCAAGTCTCTGTCCTACTCGCTGTCCTATTCTCTGTCCTAGTCACTGTGCTAGTCTCTGTCCTAGACTCTGTCCTAGTCTCTGCCCTACTCTCTGTCCTAGTCTCTGTCCTAGTCTCTGTCCTAGACTCTGTCCTAGCCTCTGTCTCTGTCTCTGTGTCTGTCCAAGTCTCTGCCCTAGTCTCTGTCTCTGTCTCTGTCCAAGACTCTGCCCTAGTCTCTGTCCTAGTCTGTGTCCTAATCTCTGTCCTAGCCTCTGTCCTAGTCTCCGTCCTAGTCTCTGTCCAAGTCTCTGTCTCTGTCCTAGTCTCTGACCTAGTCTCTGCCCTAGTCTCTGTCCTAGCCTCTGTCTCTGTCTCTGTCTCTGTCCCTGTCCTAATCTCTTTCTCTGTCTCACTCGCTGACCTAGTCTCTGTCCGAGTCTCTGCCTCTGTCCCTGTCCATGTCCCTATCCCTACCCCTGTCCCTCTCCCTGTCCCTGTTCCTGTCCCTGTCTCTGTCCCTGCCCCAGGCTCTGTCTCTGTCTCTGTCCCTGTCTCTGTCTCTCTGTCTCTGTCTCTGTCTCAGTCCTAGTCTCTGTCCTAGTCTCTGTCCTAGTCTCTGATATAGTATATGTCCTATTCTCTGTCCTAGACTCTGTCCCAGCCTCTGTCTCTGTCTCTGTCCCTGTCCCTGTCCCTATCCCTATCCCTGTCCGTCTCCCTGTCCCTGTTCCTGTCCCGGTCTCTGTCCCTGCCCCAGGCTCTGTCTCTGTCTCTGTCCCTGTCTCTGTCTCTCTGTCTCTGTCTCTGTCTCAGTCCTAGTCTCTGTCCTAGTCTCTGTCCTAGTCTCTGATATAGTATATGTCCTAGTCTCTGTCCTAGACTCTGTCCCAGCCTCTGTCTCTGTCTCTGTCCTAGTCTCTGTCCTAGACTCTGTCTCTATATCTGTCTCTGTCTCTGTCCAAGTCTCTGCCCTAGTCTCTGTCTCTGTCTCTGTCCAAGACTCTGCCCTAGTCTCTGTCCTAGTCTCTATCCTAATCTCTGTCCTAGTCTCTGTCCTAGTCTCCGTCCTAGTCTCTGTCCAAGTCTCTGTCTCTGTCCTAGTCTCTGACCTAGTCTCTGCCCTAGTCTCTGTCCTAGCCTCTGTCTCTGTCTCTGTCTCTGTCCCTGTCCTAATCTCTTTCCCTGTCCCACTCGCTGACCTAGTCTCTGTCCGAGTCTCTGTCTCTGTCCCTGTCCCTGTCCCTATCCCTATCCCTGTACCTCTCCCTGTCCCTGTTCCTGTCCCTGTCTCTGTCCCTGTCCAAGTCTCCGTCCTAGTCTCCGTCCTAGTCTCTGTCTCTGTCCTAGTCTCTGTCCTAGTCTCTGTCCTTGTCTCTGTCCTAGTCTCTGTCGTAGACTCTGTCTCTATATCTGTCTCTGTCTCTGTCCAAGTCTCTGCCCTAGTCTCTGCCTCTGTCTCTGTCTCTGTCTCTGTCTCTCTCTCTGTCCTAGTCTCTGTCTTTGTCTCTGTCCTAGTCTCTGTCCTAGACTCTGTCTCTATATATGTCTCTGTCTCTGTCCAAGTCTGCCCTAGTCTCTGCCTCTGTCTCTGTCTCTATCTCTGTCCAAGTCTCTGTCCTACTCGCTGTCCTATTCTCTGTCCTAGTCACTGTGCTAGTCTCTGTCCTAGACTCTGTCCTAGTCTCTGCCCTACTCTCTGTCCTAGTCTCTGTCCTAGTCTCTGTCCTAGACTCTGTCCTAGCCTCTGTCTCTGTCTCTGTGTCTGTCCAAGTCTCTGACCTAGTCTCTGTCTCTGTCTCTGTCCAAGACTCTGCCCTAGTCTCTGTCCTAGTCTGTGTCCTAATCTCTGTCCTAGCCTCTGTCCTAGTCTCCGTCCTAGTCTCTGTCCAAGTCTCTGTCTCTGTCCTAGTCTCTGACCTAGTCTCTGCCCTAGTCTCTGTCCTAGCCTCTGTCTCTGTCTCTGTCTCTGTCCCTGTCCTAATCTCTTTCTCTGTCCCACTCGCTGACCTAGTCTCTGTCCGAGTCTCTGCCTCTGTCCCTGTCCATGTCCCTATCCCTATCCCTGTCCCTCTCCCTGTCCCTGTTCCTGTCCCTGTCTCTGTCCCTGCCCCAGGCTCTGTCTCTGTCTCTGTCCCTGTCGCTGTCTCTCTGTCTCTGTCTCTGTCTCTGTCCTAGTCTCTGTCCTAGTCTCTGTCCTAGTCTCTGATATAGTATATGTCCTAGTCTCTGTCCTAGACTCTGTCCCAGCCTCTGTCTCTGTCTCTGTCCCTGTCCCTGTCCCTATCCCTATCCCTGTCCGTCTCCCTGTACCTGTTCCTGTCCCGGTCTCTGTCCCTGCCCTAGGCTCTGTCTCTGTCTCTGTCCCTGTCGCTGTTTCTCTGTCTCTGTCTCTGTCTCTGTCCTAGTCTCTGTCCTAGACTCTGTCTCTATATCTGTCTCTGTCTCTGTCTCTGTCTCTGTCCAAGTCTCTGCCCTAGTCTCTGTCTCTGTCTCTGTCCAAGACTCTGCCCTAGTCTCTGTCCTAGTCTCTATCCTAATCTCTGTCCTAGTCTCTGTCCTAGTCTCCGTCCTAGTCTCTGTCCAAGTCTCTGTCTCTGTCCTAGTCTCTGACCTAGTCTCTGCCCTAGTCTCTGTCCTAGCCTCTGTCTCTGTCTCTGTCCCTGTCCTAATCTCTTTCTCTGTCCCACTCGCTGACCTAGTCTCTGTCCGAGTCTCTGCCTCTGTCCCTGTCCCTGTCCCTATCACTATCCCTGTCCCTCTCCCTGTCACTGTTCCTGTCCCTGTCTCTGTCCCTGCCCTAGGCTCTGTCTCTGTCTCTGTCCCTGTCGCTGTCTCTCTGTCTCTGTCTCTGTCTCTATCCTAGTCTCTGTCCTAGTCTCTGATATAGTATATGTCCTAGTCTCTGTCGTAGACTCTGTCCCAGCCTCTGTCTCTGTCTCTGTCTCTGTGTCTGTCCAAGTCTCTGCCCTAGTCTCTGTCTCTGTCTCTGACCTAGTCTCTGTCCTAGCCTCTGTCTCTGTCTCTGTCTCTGTCCCTGTCCTAATCTCTTTCTCTGTCCCACTCGCTGACCTAGTCTCTGTCCGAGTCTCTGTCTCTGTCCCTGTCCCTGTCCCTATCCCTATCCCTGTCCCTCTCCCTGTTCCTGTTCCTGTCCCTGTCTCTGTCCCTGTCCTAGTCTCTGTCCTAATCTCTGTCCTAGTCTCTGTCCAAGTCTCCGTCCTAGTCTCCGTCCTAGTCTCTGTCTCTGTCCTAGTCTCTGTCCTAGTCTCTGTCCTTGTCTCTGTCCTAGTCTCTGTCGTAGACTCTGTCTCTATATCTGTCTCTGTCTCTGTCCAAGTCTCTGCCCTAGTCTCTGCCTCTGTCTCTGTCTCTGTCTCTGTCTCTGTCCAAGTCTCTGTCCTAGTCTCTGTCCTAGTCTATGTCTTTGTCTCTGTCCTAGTCTCTGTCCTAGACTCTGTCTCTATATCTGTCTCTGTCTCTGTCCAAGTCTCTGCCCTAGTCTCTGCCTCTGTCTCTGTCTCTGTCTCTGTCCAAGTCTCTGTCCTACTCGCTGTCCTATTCTCTGTCCTAGTCACTGTGCTAGTCTCTGTCCTAGACTCTGTCCTAGTCTCTGCCCTACTCTCTGTCCTAGTCTCTGTCCTAGTCTCTGTCCTAGACTCTGTCCTAGCCTCTGTCTCTGTCTCTGTCTCTGTGTCTGTCCAAGTCTCTGCCCTAGTCTCTGTCTCTGTCTCTGTCCAAGACTCTGCCCTAGTCTCTGTCCTAGTCTCTATCCTAATCTCTGTCCTAGTCTCTGTCCTAGTCTCTGCCCTAGTCTCTGTCCTAGCTTCTGTCTCTGTCTCTGTCTCTGTCTCTCTGTCTCTGTCTCTGTCTCTGTCCTAGTCGCTATCCTAGACGCTGTCCTAGATTCTGTCCTAGTATCTGTCCTAGTCTCTGTCCTAGCCTCTGTCCTCGTCTCTGTCCCTGACCATGTCCCTGTCCCTGTCCTAGTCTCTATCTCTGTCTCTGCCTCTGTCTCTGTCTCTGTCTCTGTCTCTGTCTCTCTCTCTGTTCTAGTCTCTGTCCTAGACTCTGTCTCTGTCTCTGTCTGTCTCTCTCTCTCTCTGTCTCTGTCTCTGTCTCTGTCCTAGTCTCTGTCCTAGTCTCTGTCCTAGTCTCTGACCTAGTCTTTGCCCTAGTCTCTGTCATACTCTCTGTCCTTGCCTCTGTCTCTGTCTCTGTCTTTGTCCAAGTCTCTGTCCAAGTCTCTGTCCTACTCGCTGTCCTATTCTCTGTCCTAGTCACTGTCCTAGTCTCTGTCCTAGACTCTGTCCTAGTCTCTGCCCTACTCTCTGTCTTAGTCTCCGTCCTAGTCACGGTCCTAGTCACTGTCCTAGTCTCTATCCCAGTCTCTGTCCTAGTCTCTGTCCTAGTCTCTGTCATAGACTCTGTCCTAGCCTCTGTTTCTGTCTCTGTCTCTGTGTCTGTCCAAGTCTCTGCCCTAGTCTCTGTCTCTGTCTGTATCCAAGACTCTACCCTAGTTTCTGTCCTGGCCTCTGTCCTACTCTGCGTCCTAGTCTCTATCCTACTCTGCGTCCTAGTCTCTATCCTAATCTCTGTCCTAGTCTCTGTCCCACTCGCTGACCTAGTCTCTGTCCGAGTCTCTGTCTCTGTCCCTGTCCCTGTCCCTGTCCCTATCCCTATCCCTGTCCCTCTCCCTGTCCCCGTTCCTGTCTCTGTCCCTGCCCTAGGCTCTGTCTCTGTCCCTGTCGCTGTCGCTCTGTCTCTGTCTCTGTCCTAGTCTCTGTCCTAGACTCTGCCCCTGCCCTGCCCCTGTCCTAGTCTCTATCTCTGTCTCTGCCTCTGTCTCTGTCTCTGTCTCTGTCTCTCTCTCTGTCCTAGTCTCTGTCCTAGACTCTGTCTCTGTCTCTGTCTGTGTCTCTCTCTCTCTCTGTCTCTGTCTCTGTCTCTGTCCTAGTCTCTGCCCTAGTCTCTGTCCTAGTCTCTGTCCTAGTCTCTGTCCTAGTCTCTGTCCTAGTCTCTGTCCTAGTCTCTGTCCTAGACTCTGTCTCTATATATGTCTCTGTCTCTGTCCAAGTATGCCCTAGTCTCTGCCTCTGTCTCTGTCTCTATCTCTGTCCAAGTCTCTGTCCTACTCGCTGTCCTATTCTCTGTCCCAGTCACTGTGCTAGTCTCTGTCCTAGACTCTGTCCTAGTCTCTGCCCTACTCTCTGTCCTAGTCTCTGTCCTAGTCTCTGTCCTAGACTCTGTCCTAGCCTCTCTCTCTGTCTCTGTGTCTGTCCAAGTCTCTGCCCTAGTCTCTGTCTCTGTCTCTGTCCAAGACTCTGCCCTAGTCTCTGTCCTAGTCTGTGTCCTAATCTCTGTCCTAGCCTCTGTCCTAGTCTCCGTCCTAGTCTCTGTCCAAGTCTCTGTCTCTGTCCTAGTCTCTGACCTAGTCTCTGCCCTAGTCTCTGTCCTAGCCTCTGTCTCTGTCTCTGTCTCTGTCCCTGTCCTAATCTCTTTCTCTGTCCCACTCGCTGACCTAGTCTCTGTCCGAGTCTCTGCCTCTGTCCCTGTCCATGTCCCTATCCCTATCCCTGTCCCTCTCCCTGTCCCTGTTCCTGTCCCTGTCTCTGTCCCTGCCCCAGGCTCTGTCTCTGTCTCTGTCCCTGTCGCTGTCTCTCTGTCTCTGTCTCTGTCTCTGTCCTAGTCTCTGTCCTAGTCTCTGTCCTAGTCTCTGATATAGTATATGTCCTAGTCTCTGTCCTAGACTCTGTCCCAGCCTCTGTCTCTGTCTCTGTCCCTGTCCCTGTCCCTATCCCTATCCCTGTCCGTCTCCCTGTCCCTGTTCCTGTCCCGGTCTCTGTCCCTGCCCTAGGCTCTGTCTCTGTCTCTGTCCCTGTCGCTGTTTCTCTGTCTCTGTCTCTGTCTCTGTCCTAGTCTCTGTCCTAGACTCTGTCTCTATATCTGTCTCTGTCTCTGTCCAAGTCTCTGCCCTAGTCTCTGTCTCTGTCTCTGTCCAAGACTCTGCACTAGTCTCTGTCCTAGTCTCTATCCTAATCTCTGTCCTAGTCTCTGTCCTAGTCTCCGTCCTAGTCTCTGTCCAAGTCTCTGTGTCTGTCCTAGTCTCTGACCTAGTCTCTGCCCTAGTCTCTGTCCTAGCTTCTGTCTCTGTCTCTCTGTCTCTGTCTCTGTCTCTGTCCTAGTTGCTATCCTAGACGCTGTCCTAGATTCTGTCCTAGTCTCTGTCCTAGTCTCTGTCCTAGCCTCTGTCCCTGCCCTGTCCCTGTCCTAGTCTCTATCTCTGTCTCTGCCTCTGTCTCTGTCTCTGTCTCTGTCTCTGTCTCTCTCTCTGTCCTAGTCTCTGTCCTAGACTCTGTCTCTGTCTCTGCCTGTGTCTCTCTCTCTGTCTCTGTCTCTGTCTCTGTCCTAGTCTCTGTCCTAGTCTCTGACCTAGTCTTTGCCCTAGTCTCTGTCCTACTCTCTGTCCTTGCCTCTGTCTCTGTTTCTGTCTTTGTCCAAGTCTCTGTCCAAGTCTGTCCTAGCCTCTGTCGCTGTCTCTGTCTCTGTTTCTGTCTCTGTCCTAGTCTCTGTCCTAGTCTCTGTCCTAGTCTCTGTCCTTGTATCTGTCCTAGTCTCTGTCCTAGCCTCTGTCTCTGTCTCTGTCCAAGTCTCTGTCCTAGACTCTGTCCTAGCCTCTGTCTCTGTCTCTGTCTCTGTACAAGTCTCTGCCCTAGTCTCTGTCCTAGTCTCTGTCCTAATCACTGTCCTAGACTCTGCCTTTATATCTGTCTCTGTCTCTATCCAAGTCTCTGCCCTAATCTCTGCCTCTGTCTCTGTCTCTGTCTCTGTCCAAGTCTCTGCCCTAGTCTCCGTCCTAGTCTCTGTCCTAGTCTCTGTCCTTGTCTCTGTCCTAGTCTCTGTCCTAGACTCTGTCTCTATATCTGTCTCTGTCTCTGTCCAAGTCTCTGCCCTAGTCTCTGCCCCTGTCTCTGTCTCTGTCTCTGTCCAAGTCTCTGCCCTAGCCTCTGTCCTAGTCTCTGTCCTAGTCTCTGTCTTTGTCTCTGTCCTAGTCTCTGTCCTAGACTCTGTCTCTATATCTGTCTCTGTCTCTGTCCAAGTCTCTGCCCTAGTCTCTGCCTCTGTCTCTGTCTCTATCTCTGTCCAAGTCTCTGTCCTACTCGCTGTCCTATTCTCTGTCCTAGTCACTGTGCTAGTCTCTGTCCTAGACTCTGTCCTAGTCTCTGCCCTACTCTCTGTCCTAGTCTCTGTCCTAGTCTCTGTCCTAGACTCTGTCCTAGCCTCTGTCTCTGTCTCTGTCTCTGTGTCTGTCCAAGTCTCTGCCCTAGTCTCTGTCTCTGTCTCTGTCCAAGGCTCTGCCCTAGTCTCTGTCCTAGTCTGTGTCCTAATCTCTGTCCTAGCCTCTGTCCTAGTCTCCGTCCTAGTCTCTGTCCAAGTCTCTGTCTCTGTCCTAGTCTCTGACCTAGTCTCTGCCCTAGTCTCTGTCCTAGCCTCTGTCTCTGTCTCTGTCTCTGTCCCTGTCCTAATCTCTTTCTCTGTCCCACTCGCTGACCTAGTCTCTGTCCGAGTCTCTGCCTCTGTCCCTGTCCCTGTCCCTATCCCTATCCCTGTCCCTCTCCCTGTTCCTGTCCCTGTCTCTGTCCCTGCCCTAGGCTCTGTCTCTGTCTCTGTCCCTGTCGCTGTCTCTCTGTCTCTGTCTCTGTCTCTATCCTAGTCTCTGTCCTAGTCTCTGATATAGTATATGTCCTAGTCTCTGTCCTAGACTCTGTCCCAGCCTCTGTCTCTGTCTCTGTCTCTGTGTCTGTCCAAGTCTCTGCCCTAGTCTCTGTCTCTGTCTCTGACCTAGTCTCTGTCCTAGCCTCTGTCCCTGTCTCTGTCTCTGTCCCTGTCCTAATCTCTTTCTCTGTCCCACTCGCTGACCTAGTCTCTGTCCCTGTCCCTGTCCCTATCCCTATCCCTGTCCCTCTCCCTGTCCCTGTTCCTGTCCCTGTCTCTGTCCCTGTCCTAGTCTCTGTCCTAGTCTCTGTCCAAGTCTCCGTCCTAGTCTCCGTCCTAGTCTCTGTCTCTGTCCTAGTCTCTGTCCTAGTCTCTGTCCTAGTCTCTGTCCTTGTCTCTGTCGTAGACTCTGTCTCTATATCTGTCTCTGTCTCTGTCCAAGTCTCTGCCCTAGTCTCTGCCTCTGTCTCTGTCTCTGTCTCTGTCTCTGTCCAAGTCTCTGTCCTAGTCTCTGTCCTAGTCTATGTCTTTGTCTCTGTCCTAGTCTCTGTCCTAGACTCTGTCTCTATATCTGTCTCTGTCTCTGTCCAAGTCTCTGCCCTAGTCTCTTCCTCTGTCTCTGTCTCTGTCTCTGTCCAAGTCTCTGTCCTACTCGCTGTCCTATTCTCTGTCCTAGTCACTGTGCTAGTCTCTGTCCTAGACTCTGTCCTAGTCTCTGCCCTACTCTCTGTCCTAGTCTCTGTCCTAGTCAACGCCAACATCTCAGGTAATTAGACGGCTAACATCTAAACCTATAAGAGGATAGGGGCGGAAATGAAAAACACCCCGAAGTAATGCGAAAGTGGTTCCGGGGTGCTTGTCAGGAGCGAGGAGGGGTTTTAGTCGGTAGGAATCCGACACTCCCCACAGTACAAACTATGGGGGTCTTATGCAAGATTTCCCCTCCTACGAAAAAAAAAAAAAAAAAAGTCTCTGTCCTAGTCTCTGTCCTAGACTCTGTCCTAGCCTCTGTCTCTGTCTCTGTCTCTGTGTCTGTCCAAGTCTCTGCCCTAGTCTCTGTCTCTGTCTCTGTCCAAGACTCTGCCCTAGTCTCTGTCCTAGTCTCTATCCTAATCTTTGTCCTAGTCTCTGTCCTAGTCTCTGACCTAGTCTCTGTCCTAGCTTCTGTCTCTGTCTCTGTCTCTGTCTCTGTCTCTGTCTCTGTCCTAGTCGCTATCCTAGACGCTGTCCTAGATTCTGTCCTAGTATCTGTCCTAGTATCTGTCCTAGTCTCTGTCCTAGCTTCTGTCCTAGCCTCTGTCCCTGTCTCTGTCCCTGACCATGTCCCTGTCCCTGTCCTAGTCTCTATCTCTGTCTCTGCCTCTGTCTCTGTCTCTGTCTCTGTCTCTCTCTCTGTCCTAGTCTCTGTCCTAGACTCTGTCTCTGTCTCTGTCTGTGTCTCTCTCTCTGTCTCTGTCTCTGTCTCTGTCCTAGTCTCTGTCCTAGTCTCTGTCCTAGTCTCTCACCTAGTCTTTGCCCTAGTCTCTGTCATACTCTCTGTCCTTGCTTCTGTCTCTGTCTCTGTCTTTGTCCAAGTCTCTGTCCAAGTCTCTGTCTCTGTCTCTGTCTGTGTCTCTGTCTCTGTCCTAGTCTCTGTCCTAGTCTCTGTCCTAGTCTCTCACCTAGTCTTTGCCCTAGTCTCTGTCATACTCTCTGTCCTTGCTTCTGTCTCTGTCTCTATCTCTGTCCAAGTCTCTGTCCTACTCGCTGTCCTATTCTCTGTCCTAGTCACTGTGCTAGTCTCTGTCCTAGACTCTGTCCTAGTCTCTGCCCTACTCTCTGTCCTAGTCTCTGTCCTAGTCTCTGTCCTAGACTCTGTCCTAGCCTCTGTCTCTGTCTCTGTCTCTGTGTCTGTCCAAGTCTCTGCCCTAGTCTCTGTCTCTGTCTCTGTCCAAGGCTCTGCCCTAGTCTCTGTCCTAGTCTGTGTCCTAATCTCTGTCCTAGCCTCTGTCCTAGTCTCCGTCCTAGTCTCTGTCCAAGTCTCTGTCTCTGTCCTAGTCTCTGACCTAGTCTCTGCCCTAGTCTCTGTCCTAGCCTCTGTCTCTGTCTCTGTCTCTGTCCCTGTCCTAATCTCTTTCTCTGTCCCACTCGCTGACCTAGTCTCTGTCCGAGTCTCTGCCTCTGTCCCTGTCCCTGTCCCTATCCCTATCCCTGTCCCTCTCCCTGTTCCTGTCCCTGTCTCTGTCCCTGCCCTAGGCTCTGTCTCTGTCTCTGTCCCTGTCGCTGTCTCTCTGTCTCTGTCTCTGTCTCTATCCTAGTCTCTGTCCTAGTCTCTGATATAGTATATGTCCTACTCTCTGTCCTAGTCTCTGTCCTAGTCAACGCCAACATCTCAGGTAATTAGACGGCTAACATCTAAACCTATAAGAGGATAGGGGCGGAAATGAAAAACACCCCGAAGTAATGCGAAAGTGGTTCCGGGGTGCTTGTCAGGAGCGAGGAGGGGTTTTAGTCGGTAGGAATCCGACACTCCCCACAGTACAAACTATGGGGGTCTTATGCAAGATTTCCCCTCCTACGAAAAAAAAAAAAAAAAGTCTCTGTCCTAGTCTCTGTCCTAGACTCTGTCCTAGCCTCTGTCTCTGTCTCTGTCTCTGTGTCTGTCCAAGTCTCTGCCCTAGTCTCTGTCTCTGTCTCTGTCCAAGACTCTGCCCTAGTCTCTGTCCTAGTCTCTATCCTAATCTTTGTCCTAGTCTCTGTCCTAGTCTCTGACCTAGTCTCTGTCCTAGCTTCTGTCTCTGTCTCTGTCTCTCTGTCTCTGTCTCTGTCTCTGTCCTAGTCGCTATCCTAGACGCTGTCCTAGATTCTGTCCTAGTATCTGTCCTAGTCTCTGTCCTAGCCTCTGTCCTAGCCTCTGTCCCTGTCTCTGTCCCTGACCATGTCCCTGTCCCTGTCCTAGTCTCTATCTCTGTCTCTGCCTCTGTCTCTGTCTCTGTCTCTGTCTCTCTCTCTGTCCTAGTCTCTGTCCTAGACTCTGTCTCTGTCTCTGTCTGTGTCTCTCTCTCTGTCTCTGTCTCTGTCTCTGTCCTAGTCTCTGTCCTAGTCTCTGTCCTAGTCTCTCACCTAGTCTTTGCCCTAGTCTCTGTCATACTCTCTGTCCTTGCTTCTGTCTCTGTCTCTGTCTTTGTCCAAGTCTCTGTCCAAGTCTCTGTCTCTGTCTCTGTCTGTGTCTCTGTCTCTGTCCTAGTCTCTGTCCTAGTCTCTGTCCTAGTCTCTCACCTAGTCTTTGCCCTAGTCTCTGTCATACTCTCTGTCCTTGCTTCTGTCTCTGTCTCTATCTCTGTCCAAGTCTCTGTCCTACTCGCTGTCCTATTCTCTGTCCTAGTCACTGTGCTAGTCTCTGTCCTAGACTCTGTCCTAGTCTCTGCCCTACTCTCTGTCCTAGTCTCTGTCCTAGTCTCTGTCCTAGACTCTGTCCTAGCCTCTGTCTCTGTCTCTGTCTCTGTGTCTGTCCAAGTCTCTGCCCTAGTCTCTGTCTCTGTCTCTGTCCAAGGCTCTGCCCTAGTCTCTGTCCTAGTCTGTGTCCTAATCTCTGTCCTAGCCTCTGTCCTAGTCTCCGTCCTAGTCTCTGTCCAAGTCTCTGTCTCTGTCCTAGTCTCTGACCTAGTCTCTGCCCTAGTCTCTGTCCTAGCCTCTGTCTCTGTCTCTGTCTCTGTCCCTGTCCTAATCTCTTTCTCTGTCCCACTCGCTGACCTAGTCTCTGTCCGAGTCTCTGCCTCTGTCCCTGTCCCTGTCCCTATCCCTATCCCTGTCCCTCTCCCTGTTCCTGTCCCTGTCTCTGTCCCTGCCCTAGGCTCTGTCTCTGTCTCTGTCCCTGTCGCTGTCTCTCTGTCTCTGTCTCTGTCTCTATCCTAGTCTCTGTCCTAGTCTCTGATATAGTATATGTCCTAGTCTCTGTCCTAGACTCTGTCCCAGCCTCTGTCTCTGTCTCTGTCTCTGTGTCTGTCCAAGTCTCTGCCCTAGTCTCTGTCTCTGTCTCTGACCTAGTCTCTGTCCTAGCCTCTGTCCCTGTCTCTGTCTCTGTCCCTGTCCTAATCTCTTTCTCTGTCCCACTCGCTGACCTAGTCTCTGTCCCTGTCCCTGTCCCTATCCCTATCCCTGTCCCTCTCCCTGTCCCTGTTCCTGTCCCTGTCTCTGTCCCTGTCCTAGTCTCTGTCCTAGTCTCTGTCCAAGTCTCCGTCCTAGTCTCCGTCCTAGTCTCTGTCTCTGTCCTAGTCTCTGTCCTAGTCTCTGTCCTAGTCTCTGTCCTTGTCTCTGTCGTAGACTCTGTCTCTATATCTGTCTCTGTCTCTGTCCAAGTCTCTGCCCTAGTCTCTGCCTCTGTCTCTGTCTCTGTCTCTGTCTCTGTCCAAGTCTCTGTCCTAGTCTCTGTCCTAGTCTATGTCTTTGTCTCTGTCCTAGTCTCTGTCCTAGACTCTGTCTCTATATCTGTCTCTGTCTCTGTCCAAGTCTCTGCCCTAGTCTCTTCCTCTGTCTCTGTCTCTGTCTCTGTCCAAGTCTCTGTCCTACTCGCTGTCCTATTCTCTGTCCTAGTCACTGTGCTAGTCTCTGTCCTAGACTCTGTCCTAGTCTCTGCCCTACTCTCTGTCCTAGTCTCTGTCCTAGTCAACGCCAACATCTCAGGTAATTAGACGGCTAACATCTAAACCTATAAGAGGATAGGGGCGGAAATGAAAAACACCCCGAAGTAATGCGAAAGTGGTTCCGGGGTGCTTGTCAGGAGCGAGGAGGGGTTTTAGTCGGTAGGAATCCGACACTCCCCACAGTACAAACTATGGGGGTCTTATGCAAGATTTCCCCTCCTACGAAAAAAAAAAAAAAAAAAGTCTCTGTCCTAGTCTCTGTCCTAGACTCTGTCCTAGCCTCTGTCTCTGTCTCTGTCTCTGTGTCTGTCCAAGTCTCTGCCCTAGTCTCTGTCTCTGTCTCTGTCCAAGACTCTGCCCTAGTCTCTGTCCTAGTCTCTATCCTAATCTTTGTCCTAGTCTCTGTCCTAGTCTCTGCCCTAGTCTCTGTCCTAGCTTCTGTCTCTGTCTCTGTCTCTGTCTCTCTGTCTCTGTCTCTGTCTCTGTCCTAGTCGCTATCCTAGACGCTGTCCTAGATTCTGTCCTAGTATCTGTCCTAGTCTCTGTCCTAGCCTCTGTCCTAGCCTCTGTCCCTGTCTCTGTCCCTGACCATGTCCCTGTCCCTGTCCTAGTCTCTATCTCTGTCTCTGCCTCTGTCTCTGTCTCTGTCTCTGTCTCTCTCTCTGTCCTAGTCTCTGTCCTAGTCTCTGTCCTAGTCTCTCACCTAGTCTTTGCCCTAGTCTCTGTCATACTCTCTGTCCTTGCTTCTGTCTCTGTCTCTGTCTTTGTCCAAGTCTCTGTCCAAGTCTCTGTCTCTGTCTCTGTCTGTGTCTCTGTCTCTGTCCTAGTCTCTGTCCTAGTCTCTCACCTAGTCTTTGCCCTAGTCTCTGTCATACTCTCTGTCCTTGCTTCTGTCTCTGTCTCTGTCTCTGTCCTAGTCTCTGTCCTAGTCTCTGTCCTACTCGCTGTCCTATTCTCTGTCCTAGTCACTGTCCTAGTCTCTGTCCTAGACTCTGTCCTAGTCTCTGCCCTACTCTCTGTCTTAGTCTCTGTCCTAGTCACGGTCCTAGTCACTGTCCTAGTCTCTATCCCAGTCTCTGTCCTAGTCTCTGTCCTAGTCTCTGTCATACTCTCTGTCCTTGCTTCTGTCTCTGTCTCTGTCTTTATCCAAGTCTCTGTCCAAGTCTCTGTCCTACTCGCTGTCCTATTCTCTGTCCTAGTCACTGTCCTAGTCTCTGTCCTAGACTCTGTCCTAGTCTCTGCCCTACTCTCTGTCCTAGTCTCTGTCCTAGTCAACGCCAACATCTCAGGTAATTAGACGGCTAACATCTAAACCTATAAGAGGATAGGGGCGGAAATGAAAAACACCCCGAAGTAATGCGAAAGTGGTTCCGGGGTGCTTGTCAGGAGCGAGGAGGGGTTTTAGTCGGTAGGAATCCGACACTCCCCACAGTACAAACTATGGGGGTCTTATGCAAGATTTCCCCTCCTACGAAAAAAAAAAAAAAAAAAGTCTCTGTCCTAGTCTCTGTCCTAGACTCTGTCCTAGCCTCTGTCTCTGTCTCTGTCTCTGTGTCTGTCCAAGTCTCTGCCCTAGTCTCTGTCTCTGTCTCTGTCCAAGACTCTGCCCTAGTCTCTGTCCTAGTCTCTATCCTAATCTTTGTCCTAGTCTCTGTCCTAGTCTCTGCCCTAGTCTCTGTCCTAGCTTCTGTCTCTGTCTCTGTCTCTGTCTCTCTGTCTCTGTCTCTGTCTCTGTCCTAGTCGCTATCCTAGACGCTGTCCTAGATTCTGTCCTAGTATCTGTCCTAGTCTCTGTCCTAGCCTCTGTCCTAGCCTCTGTCCCTGTCTCTGTCCCTGACCATGTCCCTGTCCCTGTCCTAGTCTCTATCTCTGTCTCTGCCTCTGTCTCTGTCTCTGTCTCTGTCTCTCTCTCTGTCCTAGTCTCTGTCCTAGTCTCTGTCCTAGTCTCTCACCTAGTCTTTGCCCTAGTCTCTGTCATACTCTCTGTCCTTGCTTCTGTCTCTGTCTCTGTCTTTGTCCAAGTCTCTGTCCAAGTCTCTGTCTCTGTCTCTGTCTGTGTCTCTGTCTCTGTCCTAGTCTCTGTCCTAGTCTCTCACCTAGTCTTTGCCCTAGTCTCTGTCATACTCTCTGTCCTTGCTTCTGTCTCTGTCTCTGTCTCTGTCCTAGTCTCTGTCCTAGTCTCTGTCCTACTCGCTGTCCTATTCTCTGTCCTAGTCACTGTCCTAGTCTCTGTCCTAGACTCTGTCCTAGTCTCTGCCCTACTCTCTGTCTTAGTCTCTGTCCTAGTCACGGTCCTAGTCACTGTCCTAGTCTCTATCCCAGTCTCTGTCCTAGTCTCTGTCCTAGTCTCTGTCATACTCTCTGTCCTTGCTTCTGTCTCTGTCTCTGTCTTTATCCAAGTCTCTGTCCAAGTCTCTGTCCTACTCGCTGTCCTATTCTCTGTCCTAGTCACTGTCCTAGTCTCTGTCCTAGACTCTGTCCTAGTCTCTGCCCTACTCTCTGTCTTAGTCTCTGTCCTAGTCACGGTCCTAGTCACTGTCCTAGTCTCTATCCCAGTCTCTGTCCTAGTCTCTGTCCTAGTCTCTGTCATAGACTCTGTCCTAGCCTCTATTTCTGTCTCTGTCTCTGTGTCTGTCCAAGTCTCTGCCCTAGTCTCTGTCTCTGTCTCTATCCAAGACTCTACCCTAGTTTCTGTCCTAGCCTCTGTCCTAGTCTCCGTCCTAGTCTCTATCCTAATCTCTGTCCTAGTCTCTGTCCCACTCGCTGACCTAGTCTCTGTCCGAGTCTCTGTCTCTGTCCCTGTCCCTGTCCCTGTCCCTATCCCTATCCCTGTCCCTCTCCCTGTCCCCGTTCCTGTCCCTGTCTCTGTCCCTGCCCTAGGCTCTGTCTCTGTCCCTGTCACTGTCGCTCTGTCTCTGTCCCTGTCCTAGTCTCTATCTCTGTCTCTGCCTCTGTCTCTGTCTCTGTCTCTGTCTCTCTCTCTGTCCTAGTCTCTGTCCTAGACTCTGTCTCTGTCTGTGTCTCTCTCTCTGTCTCTGTCTCTGTCCTAGTTTCTGCCCTAGTCTCTGACCTAGTCTTTGCCCTAGTCTCTGTCCTACTCTCTGTCCTTGCCTCTGCCTCTGTCTCTGTCTTTGGCCAAGTCTCTGTCCAAGTCTGTCCTAGCCTCTGTCGCTGTCTCTGTCTCTGTCTCTGTCCAAGTCTCTGCCCTTGTCTCTGTCCTAGTCTCTGTCCTAGTCACTGTCTCTGTCTCTGTCTCTGTCTCTGTCCAAGTCTCTGTCCTAGACTCTGTCCTAACCTCTGTCTCTGTCTCTGTCTCTGTCCAAGTCTCTGCCCTAGTCTCTGTCCTAGTCTCTGTCCTAGTCTCTGTCCTAGACTCTGTCTCTATATCTGTCTCTGTCTCTGTCCAAGTCTCTGCCCTAGTCTCTGCCCCTGTCTCTGTCTCTTTCTCTGTCCAAGTCTCTGCCCTAGTCTCTGTCCTAGTCTCTGTCCTAGTCTCTGTCTTTGTCTCTGTCCTAGTCTCTGTCCTAGACTCTGCCTCTATATCTGTCTCTGTCTCTGTCTAAGTCTCTGCCCTAGTCTCTGTCTCTGTCTCTATCCAAGACTCTGCCCTAGTCTCTGTCCTAGTCTCTATCCTAATCTCTGTCCTAGTCTCTGTTCTAGTCTCCGTCCTAGTCTCTGTCCAAGTCTCTGTCTCTGTCCTAGTCTCTGACCTAGTCTCTGCCCTAGTCTCTGTCCTAGCTTCTGTCTCTGTCTCTCTGTCTCTGTCTCTGTCTCTGTCCTACTCGCTATCCTAGACGCTGTACTAGATTCTGTCCTAGTCTCTGTCCTAGTCTCTGTCCTAGCCTCTGTCCCTGCCCTGTCCCTGTCCTAGTCTCTATCTCTGCCTCTGCCTCTGTCTCTGTCTCTGTCTCTCTCTCTGTCCTAGTCTCTATCCTAGACTCTGTCTCTGTCTCTGTCTGTGTCTCTCTCTCTGTCTCTGTCTCTGTCTCTGTCCTAGTCTCTGTCCTAGTCTCTGTCCTAGTCTCTGTCTCTGTCTCTGTCTTTGTCCAAGTCTCTGTCCAAGTCTGTCCTAGCCTCTGTCGCTGTCTCTGTCTCTGTCTCTGTCCAAGTCTCTGCCCTTGTCTCTGTCCTATTCACTGTCTCTGTCTCTGTCTCTGTCTCTGTCTCTGTCCTAGTCTCTGTCCTAGTCTCTGTCCTAGTCTCTGTCCTTGTATCTGTCCTAGTCTCTGTCCTAGCCTCTGTCTCTGTCTCTGTCTCTGTCTCTGTCTCTGTCCAAGTCTCTGTCCTAGACTCTGTCCTAGCCTCTGTCTCTGTCTCTGTCTCTGTCCAAGTCTCTGCCCTAGTCTCTGTCCTAGTCTCTGTCCTAATCTCTGTCCTAGACTCTGCCTCTATATCTGTCTCTGTCTCTGTCCAAGTCTCTGCCCTAGTCTCTGCCTCTGTCTCTGTCTCTGTCTCTGTCCAAGTCTCTGCCCTAGTCTCCGTCCTATTCTCTGTCCTAGTCTCTGTCCTTGTCTCTGTCCTAGTCTGTTCTAGACTCTGTCTCTGTCCAAGTATCTGCCCTAGTCTCTGTCCTAGTCTCTGTCCTAGTCTCTGTCCTAGTCTCTGTCTTTGTCTCTGTCCTAGTCTCTGTCCTAGACTCTGTCTCTATATATGTCTCTGTCTCTGTCCAAGTCTGCCCTAGTCTCTGCCTCTGTCTCTGTCTCTATCTCTGTCCAAGTCTCTGTCCTACTCGCTGTCCTATTCTCTGTCCTAGTCACTGTGCTAGTCTCTGTCCTAGACTCTGTCCTAGTCTCTGCCCTACTCTCTGTCCTAGTCTCTGTCCTAGTCTCTGTCCTAGACTCTGTCCTAGCCTCTGTCTCTGTCTCTGTGTCTGTCCAAGTCTCTGCCCTAGTCTCTGTCTCTGTCTCTGTCCAAGACTCTGCCCTAGTCTCTGTCCTAGTCTGTGTCCTAATCTCTGTCCTAGCCTCTGTCCTAGTCTCCGTCCTAGTCTCTGTCCAAGTCTCTGTCTCTGTCCTATTCTCTGACCTAGTCTCTGCCCTAGTCTCTGTCCTAGCCTCTGTCTCTGTCTCTGTCTCTGTCCCTGTCCTAATCTCTTTCTCTGTCCCACTCGCTGACCTAGTCTCTGTCCGAGTCTCTGCCTCTGTCCCTGTCCATGTCCCTATCCCTATCCCTGTCCCTCTCCCTGTCCCTGTTCCTGTCCCTGTCTCTGTCCCTGCCCCAGGCTCTGTCTCTGTCTCTGTCCCTGTCGCTGTCTCTCTGTCTCTGTCTCTGTCTCTGTCCTAGTCTCTGTCCTAGTCTCTGTCCTAGTCTCTGATATAGTATATGTCCTAGTCTCTGTCCTAGACTCTGTCCCAGCCTCTGTCTCTGTCTCTGTCCCTGTCCCTGTCCCTATCCCTATCCCTGTCCGTCTCCCTGTCCCTGTTCCTGTCCCTGTCTCTGTCCCTGCCCCAGGCTCTGTCTCTGCCTCTGTCCCTGTCGCTGTCTCTCTGCCTCTGTCTCTGTCTCTGTCCTAGTCTCTGTCCTAGTCTCTGATATAGTATATGTCCTAGTCTCTGTCCTAGACTCTGTCCCAGCCTCTGTCTCTGTCTCTGTCCCTGTCCCTGTCCCTATCCCTATCCCTGTCCGTCTCCCTGTCCCTGTTCCTGTCCCTGTCTCTGTCCCTGCCCCAGGCTCTGTCTCTGCCTCTGTCCCTGTCGCTGTCTCTCTGTCTCTGTCTCTGTCTCTGTCCTAGTCTCTGTCCTAGTCTCTGATCTAGTATATGTCCTAGTCTCTGTCCTAGACTCTGCCCCAGCCTCTGTCTCTGTCTCTGTCCCTGTCCCTGTCCCTATCCCTATCCCTGTCCGTCTCCCTGTCCCTGTTCCTGTCCCGGTCTCTGTCCCTGCCCTAGGCTCTGTCTCTGTCTCTGTCCCTGTCGCTGTTTCTCTGTCCAAGTCTCTGTCTCTGTCCTAGTCTCTGACCTAGTCTCTGCCCTAGTCTCTGTCCTAGCTTCTGTCTCTGTCTCTCTGTCTCTGTCTCTGTCTCTGTCCTAGTCGCTATCCTAGACGCTGTCCTAGATTCTGTCCTAGTCTCTGTCCTAGTCTCTGTCCTAGCCTCTGTCCCTGCCCTGTCCCTGTCCTAGTCTCTATCTCTGTCTCTGCCTCTGTCTCTGTCTCTGTCTCTGTCTCTGTCTCTGTCTCTCTCTCTGTCCTAGTCTCTGTCCTAGACTCTGTCTCTGTCTCTGTCTGTGTCTCTCTCTCTGTCTCTGTCTCTGTCTCTGTCCTAGTCTCTTTCCTAGTCTCTGACCTAGTCTTTGCCCTAGTCTCTGTCCTACTCTCTGTCCTTGCCTCTGTCTCTGTTTCTGTCTTTGTCCAAGTCTCTGTCCAAGTCTGTCCTAGCCTCTGTCGCTATCTCTGTCTCTGTTTCTGTCTCTGTCCTAGTCTCTGTCCTAGTCTCTGTCCTAGTCTCTGTCCTTGTATCTGTCCTAGTCTCTGTCCTAGCCTCTGTCTCTGTCTCTGTCCAAGTCTCTGTCCTAGACTCTGTCCTAGCCTCTGTCTCTGTCTCTGTCTCTGTACAAGTCTCTGCCCTAGTCTCTGTCCTAGTCTCTGTCCTAATCTCTGTCCTAGACTCTGCCTCTATATCTGTCTCTGTCTCTATCCAAGTCTCTGCCCTAGTCTCTGCCACTGTCTCTGTCTCTGTCCAAGTCTCTGCCCTAGTCTCCGTCCTAGTCTCTGTCCTAGTCTCTGCCCTTGTCTCTGTCCTAGTCTCTGTCCTAGACTCTGTCTCTATATCTGTCTCTGTCTCTGTCCAAGTCTCTGCCCTAGTCTCTGCCCCTGTCTCTGTCCTAGTCTCTGTCCTAGTCTCTGTCTTTGTCTCTGTCCTAGTCTCTGTCCTAGACTCTGTCTCTATATCTGTCTCTGTCTCTGTCCAAGTCTCTGCCCTAGTCTCTGCCTCTGTCTCTGTCTCTATCTCTGTCTCTGTCCAAGTCTCTGTCCTAGTCTCTGTCCTAGTCTCTGTCTTTGTCTCTGTCCTAGTCCCTGTCCTAGACTCTGTCTCTATATCTGTCTCTGTCTCTGTCCAAGTCTCTGCCCTAGTCTCTGCCTCTGTCTCTGTCTCTGTCTCTGTCCAAGTCTCTGTCCTACTCGCTGTCCTATTCTCTGTCCTAGTCACTGTGCTAGTCTCTGTCCTAGACTCTGTCCTAGTCTCTGCCCTAGTCTCTGTCCTAGAATCTGTCCTAGCCTCTGTCTCTGTCTCTGTCTCTGTGTCTGTCCAAGTCTCTGCCCTAGTCTCTGTCTCTGTCTCTGTCCAAGACTCTGCCCTAGTCTCTGTCCTAGTCTCTATCCTAATCTCTGTCCTAGTCTCTGTCTTAGTCTCCGTCCTAGTCTCTGTCCAAGTCTCTGTCTCTGACCTAGTCTCTGACCTAGTCTCTGCCCTAGTCTCTGTCCTAGCTTCTGTCTCTGTCTCTGTCTCTGTCTCTCTGTCTCTGTCTCTGTCCTAGTCGCTATCCTAGACGCTGTCCTAGATTCTGTCCTAGTCTCTGTCCTAGTCTCTGTCCTAGCCTCTGTCCCTGTCTCTGTCCCTGACCATGTCCCTGTCCCTGTCCTAGTCTCTATCTCTGTCTCTGCCTCTGTCTCTGTCTCTGTCTCTGTCTCTGTCTCTCTCTCTGTCCTAGTCTCTGTCCTAGACTCTGTCTCTGTCTCTGTCTGTGTCTCTCTCTCTGTCTCTGTCTCTGTCTCTGTCCTAGTCTCTGTCCTAGTCTCTGTCTTTGTCTCTGGCCTAGTCTCTGTCCTAGACTCTGTCTCTATATCTGTCTCTGTCTCTGTCCAAGTCTCTGCCCTAGTCTCTGCCTCTGTCTCTGTCTCTGTCTCTGTCCAAGTCTCTGTCCTACTCGCTGTCCTATTCTCTGTCCTAGTCACTGTGCTAGTCTCTGTCCTAGACTCTGTCCTAGTCTCTGCCCTACTCTCTGTCCTAGTCTCTGTCCTAGTCTCTGTCCTAGACTCTGTCCTAGCCTCTGTCTCTGTCTCTGTCTCTGTGTCTGTCCAAGTCTCTGCCCTAGTCTCTGTCTCTGTCTCTGTCCAAGACTCTGCCTTAGTCTCTGTCCTGGTCTCTATCCTAATCTCTGTCCTAGTCTCTGTACTAGTCTCCGTCCTAGTCTCTGTCCAAGTCTCTGTCTCTGTCCTAGTCTCTGACCTAGTCTCTGCCCTAGTCTCTGTCCTAGCTTCT
Source organism: Cephus spinipes (assembly GCA_963971525.1). Taxonomy (NCBI): domain Eukaryota; kingdom Metazoa; phylum Arthropoda; class Insecta; order Hymenoptera; family Cephidae; genus Cephus; species Cephus spinipes. Next base: position 16,451,684 of record OZ020573.1, on the reverse strand, counting down.
GTCTCTGTCTCTCTGTCTCTGTCTCTGTCTCTCTGTCTCTGTCTCTGTCTCTGTCTCTGTCCTAGTCGCTATCCTAGACGCTGTCCTAGATTCTGTCCTATTCTCTGACCTAGTCTCTGCCCTAGTCTCTGTCCTAGCCTCTGTCTCTGTCTCTGTCTCTGTCCCTGTCCTAATCTCTTTCTCTGTCCCACTCGCTGACCTAGTCTCTGTCCGAGTCTCTGCCTCTGTCCCTGTCCATGTCCCTATCCCTATCCCTGTCCCTCTCCCTGTCCCTGTTCCTGTCCCTGTCTCTGTCCCTGCCCCAGGCTCTGTCTCTGTCTCTGTCCCTGTCGCTGTCTCTCTGTCTCTGTCTCTGTCTCTGTCCTAGTCTCTGTCCTAGTCTCTGTCCTAGTCTCTGATATAGTATATGTCCTAGTCTCTGTCCTAGACTCTGTCCCAGCCTCTGTCTCTGTCTCTGTCCCTGTCCCTGTCCCTATCCCTATCCCTGTCCGTCTCCCTGTCCCTGTTCCTGTCCCTGTCTCTGTCCCTGCCCCAGGCTCTGTCTCTGCCTCTGTCCCTGTCGCTGTCTCTCTGTCTCTGTCTCTGTCTCTGTCCTAGTCTCTGTCCTAGTCTCTGATATAGTATATGTCCTAGTCTCTGTCCTAGACTCTGTCCCAGCCTCTGTCTCTGTCTCTGTCCCTGTCCCTGTCCCTATCCCTATCCCTGTCCGTCTCCCTGTCCCTGTTCCTGTCCCGGTCTCTGTCCCTGCCCTAGGCTCTGTCTCTGTCTCTGTCCCTGTCGCTGTTTCTCTGTCCAAGTCTCTGTCTCTGACCTAGTCTCTGCCCTAGTCTCTGTCCTAGCTTCTGTCTCTGTCTCTCTGTCTCTGTCTCTGTCTCTGTCCTAGTCGCTATCCTAGACGCTGTCCTAGATTCTGTCCTAGTCTCTGTCCTAGTCTCTGTCCTAGCCTCTGTCCCTGCCCTGTCCCCGTCCTAGTCTCTATCTCTGTCTCTGCCTCTGTCTCTGTCTCTGTCTCTGTCTCTGTCTCTCTCTCTGTCCTAGTCTCTGTCCTAGACTCTGTCTCTGTCTCTGTCTGTGTCTCTCTCTCTCTGTCTCTGTCTCTGTCTCTGTCCTAGTCTCTGTCCTAGTCTCTGACCTAGTCTTTGCCCTAGTCTCTGTCCTACTCTCTGTCCTTGCCTCTGTCTCTGTTTCTGTCTTTGTCCAAGTCTCTGTCCAAGTCTGTCCTAGCCTCTGTCGCTATCTCTGTCTCTGTTTCTGTCTCTGTCCTAGTCTCTGTCCTAGTCTCTGTCCTAGTCTCTGCCCTTGTCTCTGTCCTAGTCTCTGTCCTAGACTCTGTCTCTATATCTGTCTCTGTCTCTGTCCAAGTCTCTGCCCTAGTCTCTGCCCCTGTCTCTGTCCAAGTCTCTGCCCTAGTCTCTGCCTCTGTCTCTGTCTCTGTCTCTGTCTCTGTCCAAGTCTCTGTCCTAGTCTCTGTCCTAGTCTCTGTCTTTGTCTCTGTCCTAGTCCCTGTCCTAGACTCTGTCTCTATATCTGTCTCTGTCTCTGTCCAAGTCTCTGCCCTAGTCTCTGCCTCTGTCTCTGTCTCTGTCTCTGTCCAAGTCTCTGTCCTACTCGCTGTCCTATTCTCTGTCCTAGTCACTGTGCTAGTCTCTGTCCTAGACTCTGTCCTAGTCTCTGCCCTAGTCTCTGTCCTAGAATCTGTCCTAGCCTCTGTCTCTGTCTCTGTCTCTGTGTCTGTCCAAGTCTCTGCCCTAGTCTCTGTCTCTGTCTCTGTCCAAGACTCTGCCCTAGTCTCTGTCCTAGTCTCTATCCTAATCTCTGTCCTAGTCTCTGTCTTAGTCTCCGTCCTAGTCTCTGTCCAAGTCTCTGTCTCTGACCTAGTCTCTGACCTAGTCTCTGCCCTAGTCTCTATCCTAGCTTCTGTCTCTGTCTCTGTCTCTGTCTCTCTGTCTCTGTCTCTGTCCTAGTCGCTATCCTAGACGCTGTCCTAGATTCTGTCCTAGTCTCTGTCCTAGTCTCTGTCCTAGCCTCTGTCCCTGTCTCTGTCCCTGACCATGTCCCTGTCGCTGTCCTAGTCTCTATCTCTGTCTCTGCCTCTGTCTCTGTCTCTGTCTCTGTCCAAGTCTCTGCCCTAGTCTCTGCCTCTGTCTCTGTCTCTGTCTCTGTCCAAGTCTCTGTCCTACTCGCTGTCCTATTCTCTGTCCTAGTCACTGTGCTAGTCTCTGTCCTAGACTCTGTCCTAGTCTCTGCCCTACTCTCTGTCCTAGTCTCTGTCCTAGTCTCTGTCCTAGACTCTGTCCTAGCCTCTGTCTCTGTCTCTGTCTCTGTGTCTGTCCAAGTCTCTGCCCTAGTCTCTGTCTCTGTCTCTGTCCAAGACTCTGCCCTAGTCTCTGTCCTGGTCTCTATCCTAATCTCTGTCCTAGTCTCTGTACTAGTCTCCGTCCTAGTCTCTGTCCAAGTCTCTGTCTCTGTCCTAGTCTCTGACCTAGTCTCTGCCCTAGTCTCTGTCCTAGCTTCTGTCTCTGTCTCTCTGTCTCTGTCTCTGTCTCTGTCTCTGTCTCTGTCTCTGTCCTAGTCGCTATCCTAGACGCTGTCCTAGATTCTGTCCTAGTCTCTGTCCTTGTCTCTGTCCTAGCCTCTGTCCCTGTCTCTGTCCCTGACCATGTCCCTGTCTCTGTCCTAGTCTCTATCTCTGTCTCTGCCTCTGTCTCTGTCTCTGTCTCTGTCTCTGTCTCTGTCCTAGTCTCTGTCCTAGTCTCTGTCCTAGTCTCTGACCAAGTCTTTGCCCTAGTCTCTGTCCTACTCTCTGTCCTAGACTCTGTCTCTGTCTCTGTCTGTGTCTCTCTCTCTGTCTCTGTCTCTGTCTCTGTCCTAGTCTCTGTCCTAGTCTCTGTCCTAGTCTCTGACCAAGTCTTTGCCCTAGTCTCTGTCCTACTCTCTGTCCTTGCCTCTGTCTCTGTCTCTGTCCAAGTCTCTGTCTCTGTCCTAGTCTCTGACCTAGTCTCTGCCCTAGTCTCTGTCCTAGCTTCTGTCTCTGTCTCTCTGTCTCTGTCTCTGTCTCTCTGTCTCTGTCTCTGTCTCTCTGTCTCTGTCTCTGTCTCTGTCCTAGTCGCTATCCTAGACGCTGTCCTAGATTCTGTCCTAGTCTCTGTCCTTGTCTCTGTCCTAGCCTCTGTCCCTGTCTCTGTCCCTGACCATGTCCCTGTCCCTGTCCTAGTCTCTATCTCTGTCTCTGCCTCTGTCTCTGTCTCTGTCTCTGTCTCTGTCTCTCTCTCTGTCCTAGTCTCTGTCCTAGACTCTGTCTCTGTCTCTGTCTGTGTCTCTCTCTCTGTCTCTATCTCTGTCTCTGTCCTAGTCTCTGTCCTAGTCTCTGTCCTAGTCTCTGACCAAGTCTTTGCCCTAGTCTCTGTCCTACTCTCTGTCCTTGCCTCTGTCTCTGTCTCTGTCTTTGTTCAAGTCTCTGTCCAAGTCTGTCCTAGCCTCTGTCGCTGTCTCTGTCTCTGTCCAAGTCTCTGCCGTAGTCTCTGTCCTAGTCTCTGTCCTAGTCTCTGTCCTAGTCTCTGACCTAGTCTTTGCCCTAGTCTATGTCCTACTCTCTGTCCTTGCCTCTGTCTCTGTCTCTGTCTTTGTTCAAGTCTCTGTCCAAGTCTGTCCTAGCCTCTGTCGCTGTCTCTGTCTCTGTCCAAGTCTCTGCCGTAGTCTCTGTCCGAGTCTCTGCCTCTGTCCCTGTCCCTGTCCCTATCCCTATCCCTGTCCCTCTCCCTGTCACTGTTCCTGTCCCTGTCTCTGTCCCTGCCCTAGGATCTGTCTCTGTCTCTGTCCCTGTCGCTGTCTCTCTGCCTCTCTCTCTGTCTCTCTCTCTGTCTCTCTCTCTGTCTCTGTCTCTGTCTCTGTCTCTGTCTCTCTCTCTGTCTCTCTCTCTGTCTCTGTCTCTGTCTCTGTCTCTGTCTCTGTCACTGTCTCTGTCTCTGTCACTCTCTCTGTCTCTCTCTCTGTCTCTGTCTCTGTCTCTGTCTCTGTCTCTGTCTC